>CAUYLG010004244.1:0-203735 GCA_963573385.1 Cacajao melanocephalus | reverse complement strand
CATCCCTTTATTTTGAGCTTATATGTGTCCTTGCACGTGAGATGGCTTTCCTGAATACAGCACACTGAAGGGTCTTGACTTTTTATCCAATTTACCAGTCTGTGTCTTTTGATTGGGGCATTTTGTCCATTTACATTTAAGGTTAATATTGTTTGATCCTCCATTTTAATGCTAGCTGGATGTATTGCCCATTCGTTGACATGTTTTCTTCATTGTGTCAATGGTCTTTACCATTTGGTACATTTTTGGAGTGGCTGGTACAGATTGTTCCTTTCCTTGTTTAGTGCTTCTTTCAGGAGCTCTTGTAAGGCAGGCCTGGTGGTGATGAAATCTCCCAGCAATTGCTTTTGCCTAAAGGATTTTCTTTCTCTTTCACTTGTGACGCTTAGTTTGACTGGATAGGAAATTCTAGGTTGAAAGTTCTTTTCTTTAAGGATGTTTAATATTGGCCCCCACTCTCTTCTGACTTGTAGGGTTTCTGCTGAGAGATCTGCTGTGAGTCTGATGGGCTTCCCTTTGTGCGTAACCTGACCTTTCTCTCTTGCTGCCCTTAGCATTTTTTCTTTCATTTCAACCCTGCTGAATCTGACGATTATATGCCTTGGTGTTGCTCTTCTTGAGAAATATCTTTGTGGTGTTCTCTGTATTTCCTGGACTTGAATGTTGGCCCGCCTTGCTAGATTGGGGAAGTTCTCCTGGATAATATCCTGAAGAGTCATTTCCGCTTGGATTCATTCTCCCTGTCCCATTCAGATACACCTATCAAATGTAGATTTGGTCTTTTCACATAATCCCATATTTTTTGGAGGCTTTGTTCATTTCTTTTCACTCTTTTTTCTCTCTTCTTGCCTTCTCATTTTATTTCATTGAATTGATCTTCCACCACTGATATCCTTTCTTCTGCTGGGTCGATTCCACTATTGAAACTTGTGTATGCTTCACGAAGTTCTCGTGCTGTGTTTTTCAGCTCCATCAAGTTGTTTATATACTTCTCTAAGCTGTTTATTCTAGTTAGCATCTCATCTAACCTTTTCTCTAGGTTCTTAGTTTCTTTGCATTGTGTTAGCACATGTTCTTTTAGCTCAGAGAAGTTTCTTATTATCCACCTTCTGATGCCTGTTTCTGTCAGTTCATCAGATCCATTCTTCTTCCATCTTTGATCCCTAATTGGTGAGGAGTTGTGACCCCTTGGAGGAGGAGAGACGTTCTTGTTTTTGGTGTTTTCATCCTTTTTGCACTGGTTTCTTCCCATCTTAGTTGCTTTATCTGCCAGTGGTCTTTGTAGTTGGTGAATTTCGGATGGGATCTCTGAGTGGATGTCATTTTTGTTGATTTTGAAGCTGTTAGTTTCTACTTGTTAGTTTTCTTTCTAAATTCAGGCCCCTCTGCTACAGGACTGCTGGAGACCCACCCCAGAACCCGCTCGCCTAGGGATTGCCCACGGGGGCTGCAGAACAGAAAGGGTTGCTGCCAGTTTCTTCCTCTGCTATCCTCATCCCAGAATGTTACCAGCCAGATGTTGGCCTGAGCTCTCCTTTATATGGTGTCTCTTTGTGTATACAGGAGTAGGGAAATTGCTTGAGAATACAGTCTGTCCCTTATAGGAGCTCAAGTGCTGTGCTGAGAGCTCTGTTGTTCTGTGCAGAGCTACTGGGCAGGTACCTTTAAGTCTGCTGCTGAACTCATAACGGCCTCTTTCCTTTACCCAGGTGCTCTGTCCTAGAAAGGTCTGTTTTTTTTGTCTGTTCCTGTTGTGCTGCTGTCTTTTTTCATAGATGCCCTGCCCCACACAGAGTAGTCTAGTCATGGTCTGTCACCAGAGTTGTTGCTGAGTTACTGCAGGCTCTGCCCAGCTGCTGTGTGAACTGCCTTGGTAGTGACAGACTGCCTCGGTAATGGTGGTCGCCCTTCCCCGCACTGAGCTGGACCATCCTGGGTCCAGCTGCCTTGCTGTAACACTCTCAATCCAGAGCATTTCAGATTGCTTTTTTTGTGGGAGTGGTGCCCGCCAAGCCAGATTGCCTGGCTCCCTGTCTCAGCTCCCTCCGTTTCAGTTGAATGGGCAGCTCTGTCTCCCAGGAGTTCCGTGCACCAGTCAAAACAGCCACCCAGACTTGTGTGAGTTTCTATGCAGCTACCCAGCACTGGCTGACACTGCCACGCTGAAAATGCATAGCACTTTTTGGCCCAGGAATCTCTTGGTCTGTGGGCAGTGAAAACTTGTTTGGAAATGCTGTGAGCACTCACCCTCTGCACTGTTCTCGCTGGGAACTGCACTCCGGAGCTGTTCCTATTCTGCCATCTTGGATCCTCGGACCGTAGATGCCATTTTCATCAGAGGAAAGGAAGGGCTTGGACTTCATTTTGGAGCATTTTTGCTAGTGATGAGGCACTGATGGTGCTGCTCAGAAAACTGGTTGAGGGCAGTGAAGAAGTTCAGTCCTTGTTAGACTGGGGATGTGTCAATGGTTAAAGAGGTAGAAAGGCCCAGTAGAATGGGGGTTAAGTTACAATAATAAAATTCAGATAGTTTAATTATATGGACGTGATTACTTGAAGAAAATTAGAAAGAATAGAGGGACAACAGAAGAGGAGGGGAGGGAATGGAAAGGGAAGGGGCAGAAAGAGAGGAAAGGGAATAAAGGAGGAGGGAAAAGAAAGGAAAGAAAATAGAACAGAAAGGAAGGAGAAGAGGTATGAGAAAACCTATGAAGTGATAAGAAGAGAGAAATTTCAGTTTTTGGGAACATACAAATTTGAGACATATGAAAAAGAAAAAAGAAAGAAGGCAGGATTTTTTCGATGCTCTTGATAATCTGGAGTACAAGGTCAAGGGTCACAAAAAACATGAATAGAGAAAAAGTTGAGAAAAATCAAACAAAAATGTGATATTCTCAATTTCTGCCAACAGATTAGGGAGGATGTAGACAAGAGAAAGGCCCCCAGGATTTGGGAATTTGGCAATTTGATTTTACTTATTTGAGTGAGAGAGAAAATACAGTGGAATGCTGAGGAAGACAGATTACTGGGCATGAGGAGATAATCAATAGTGATTATTTAGAAGAGACAAGGAAGAATAAACTTAGGATAGAAAAATAGGATATTGTAAGGAAGAAAGAAACATATAGTATATGGCATATGAAGAGCTTTGTGCTAAATAATCACGTGCCTTGAAACGATAGAACCTATAAGGCAAAATGTTTGTCCTAAAAAATCTTGCATTCAACTAGGATGGTAACATGAGACTCTACATTGCAATAGAACTATATCATAAATATCAAGAGGCTTAATTTACTTAATTTACTTGCATTTTTTTCTTCCTCCTTCCATGTCTACTGTGTAAAAATCTCCATATTTATTGCTTGTATTCTTGCAATAAACTTATAACTTATTTTAGCCTCATGCCATTCTCTAACCTGATTCACAGTTATGGAGCACTTTATATACCTGCAAGGATCTTTCTGGTTTTCAAATTAGTAAGTGGAGGTCAAGGGTACTAGATGCTGCAATGCATGGAGCAATCCCAGACAACTCAGATTTGCCCTGTATATCTCAAAATTTGCAAATGCCCAAACAGCCTAAAACCATAACAAATACAGACTGGTGTGGCTATAAAACATAATAATCTGAAAAAGCTGTTACCAGGAGTTATATAAAAAGCTCAGTAGTTTAGAGAATGTTGTTTTGGAAACAGAATTTGTATAGAATAAGAGACTTGTTAAAATTTATTGAATTATGTGTTTATTCTAATGTTGGTATATTATAGCATCTCCAGTCACACCTTTAATTAAAAATAATTTCAGTACAGAAGTGCAGTTAGTATAAATTCAGTGAAACGAATTGCAGAATCAGAACAGTAGAGGATTTGAAACTCGTTTAGACCGATTTTTTAAAGTGTTATAAATCAATAAAGATGCATGAAAAGAAGGCATTCCATGAATTTCATTTACATTGTTTTAAAATAATGCATATTATTGCATTCCTATTTATATATTTAAAAATTTGTAATAAAATTATAAGTAACAAGATTCCTAAATATTGAATATGGAAAAATTTGATTAAATAGAGCCTCATTTGTTATCTTTCTATGCTATTTCTCCAGAAGTCTTTCATATACGTCTTCTTTGGTTTCTTATATTTACTATTTTTCTTCTTGTTTCATTTATTACTCTTGGTTGCTTAGAGAAGGATATAGTCTCCAATGTCTTCTTAAGTAGTAGAGACTTAAAGCATGCCCTGATGTGCAGAGGACTTCTAAGACAGATTATAATGCTTTATCATCACTCTAATGCATGTCATAAATATAGGGAATTATTTTGACAGTATGTTTATTTATAAATTAGTCCTAATTCATTCGGCAGAAGATTATAGTTATTCGTTTTCTTCACTCCGACTGTAATTTTTTTTTTAGTGTGACTCCAGCTATATAGTACCATGTTTCTATTTCTGTCTCTTCCGTCACTGCTTTAACTTTGCTTTCTAGTATACTCTCATTATTTTATTTTCGTATTCATTGAGCACATGTATGCCATGAATATGTGAGATACTAAGTATTTCACCTAAACAGAAAAGGCATATCTCTGTTCTCACAGATCTTGCGTTCTAGCATGAGAGAAAGAGGATGAACAAATAAATGGACTGAAATGTGTGTAAGTGGTGGTGACCATCGCTGTGGAGAAAAATAAAGCAAGGGAGAAGGAGCTGTGAATGGCTCAGTACGGAAAACATTCTTTTTTTTTTTTTTTTTTTGAGACCCAGTCTCTATCTGTCGCCCAGGCTGGGGTACAGTGGTGCAATCTCAGCTCACTGCTATCTCCACCTCCTGGGTTCAAGTGATTCTCCTACCTCAGCCTCCCAAGCAGTTGGGATTACAGGTGCCCACCACTATGCCCAGGTAACGTTTTTGGCAATTTTTGTAGAGATGGGATTTCACCATGTTGGCCAGGCTGGTCTCAAACTGCTGACCTTCTGATTTGCCTGTCTTGGACTCCCAAAGCGCTGGGATTACAGGCATGAACCACCGCACCTGGCCCCATGTTCACATTTTATACAGGGTTATTAGAGAAGCTCTTGTTGATATTTGACCTTAATTGGGAGGAAATGAGAAAGAGAATTACTTGGTTTTGAGTTCCTGACAATAGCAGCAATTTCAAAACCCTGAGGCAGGAAGGAACCTGACATCTTCAAAAAAAAAAAAAAAAAAAAAAGAAGAGAGAAAAACTGTATCAGAATATGTTAAATAATAAAGGAGGTTAGAGAAGTGCCAAAGACAGAGGATGGATTTGAAAACCACCTTAAGAACTTCAGTTTAATTTCAGCATGAGATGAGAAGCCAAGGAGAGAATTATAGTTGAGTAGCATAATCTGACTTCACATTTTTAAAGGATCACTCTGGCTTCTGTTTTGAAAACTATCTTAAATCTACGGTGTAAGTAGACAGACCGGGTTGATGATTGTAAAAAATTATAGTTTGGATATTCATTATTTAAAATGTTTGGAACCATAAATAGTACAGATTTTAGATTTTTTTTTTGATTAGGGAATATGTGCACATGAATAATTACATATCTTGGGGTTGGGACCCAAGTGTAAACAGCAAAATTTGTTTGTATTTTACATACACCTTGCACACATGGCCTGAAGCTAACTTTATACAGCATTTTAAATAGTTTTATACATGAAACAAAGTTTTAACTGTGTTTTGACTGTATCCTGACATATGAGGTCAGGTGTGGAATTTTCCACTTGTGGCATCATGTTGGCATTCAAAAAATATCACATTTTAGAGCATCTCAGATTTCAAATATTTGGAGTAGGGATGCTCAACCTGTAATACAAAATTAGGAATGTTCTCTGCTTCCTTTCAGATGTAGTTTTGTGAGTGTTTCCTAACTGAATGTCTGATGATGACTTCTGTATTTTAAATTCAAGCGGTAATTGCCTAGACAGTACTACTTTGATAACTTTGCTTATAGCAGCTATTCTTTCATTAAATATTTATTGGAGACTTGAAATGTACCAGACATTGTACTGGGCACTGAAGATAAAACGGCAGGTAAAACGTGCACACTCTCTATATCCATGGACCTTATAGTCTAACAGATAAATTGCTTTAGAGTTTGCACTCATCATTTCTCTTATTTTCCATATTCTTTCCCTCCTCCCCTAAATTGTACATCCCTTTGAAAATGGATTATGCATCTAATTATGTAATGTAGATTTATTCATTCATATAATAATGAAGAGCCTGTGTGCCAGCCATGTACTGAGCAATTTGTATCACTACAGTAAGTCGGACATTGCTGACATGAAGTGAATGTTCAACAAAGTCTTTCAGAGTTGAATTAATATGAAAATTGAAAACAATTAACAGAAAGGAAGACAGGTAAAGAGTTAAGAAGTTGCATCATAAAGTATAGGCAGGGAGCATGCAAATTGTGTTCCCTCTGTGCTGAAGTTGCTGACCCTAATGGCTTTTGCTTATCATTTGCAAGCCTTTCTTATTCTCAGTTTACTTCAGTGACCTTCACTGTCAAGGCAGGACAGTAATACTTGCTGACCTTTCAGGGATGGAAGAAAGAGCCAAAAAAAAAAACCATGCAAATGATTGCATACAAATGATCAGGCTGAGAGTGGCTCAATATAACTGCTAACTAGAAAAGGATGCAATTCACTTCATGCTATAATTTCAGTGCACAAGGAGACATTGGACCATCAATTACCCTTCTTATACGTGAGAAATAGATAAAAAGAAATTTAGCATTCACAATTAAAACAAAATGTTTGTTCAAAGCTCTTGTTATAGTAGGTCTTCTTTAAGAAACAAATATTTATTTAAAAAATATAGTCATGAAGTAAACAGAAAATATGTATAGCCATCATAATTTTTTAGGAATAGAATACAGAGGTAGACTTTACCATTTGAATCAAACAATCTCTTCTCACTTCATCATTCAAATAGAAGGGGGAACCCACTGTGAAATTATAAACAGGTAAAAACTTTTAGCTGCATCTTTTACTCTTTACTCTAGATTTTCTGTTAGTTTATATAACACATTTTATTTATGTCCTTTTGTACTACATATTGCTATGGATATTACGTTTGATGTGTACATTGTTATATGATACATGGTTTTAACTGAAATTGATATGTCATCAGGGATCTTGAGCAGACAAGGCACGGGGTAATTGTAGAAAATATTAGGTTTACTTTCTATTCAACATGCTTATTTCGTTTAATACCATGTAGACTGGAGGGAAAAGCTCTATGTTAATCAATGTATTGATACCAACTCAAACTTTTTTTCTACCTTTTCTTCTTTCTTTTTTTTTTAACTTTTATTTTAATAATATATTTGAAGTGTCAAATCTAGTTATTTTGTAGAATGTCACAAATTGTAGATTAATCTGATTCTTTTCTCATTATTGGATTCATGCTAATCAATTTTAGCTCAAAATAGATGATAGTTTTAAATGTATCATGTTAGAAAGCACATAGTATCAGGTTTTTTTCTCTGTTATTAATCCTCTGGTTAAGTGGATATCTGCCAGAATGCTCCACTAAAAAGTTAAGCATTCTGTTTTATAATTGCAATATGTGAAAGGTCATTGGAGGCCATTGAATATTCTGTTCCACAGCAAAACTTATTCCTTTGTTTTAACATCCAAATATAAATCTGTAATTATATTTATTATTGCAAAAGGGTGATTTTCTAGTTCTTTTCTGCTTTCTGTGCCTATTAGTTGGCATTATCTGGCAATGAAAAATACCACCCTACTGCTTTGAGTGTTGCACAATCACATTGAATTATTTTTACTATTATTAAGTAATCAATTTGTTGTAATCCATTACCATCATAAGTATCTTAATACCTAAATTGTTACAAGCTTAGCCAGTAGCAGCTTCTTCAGGATAGATACTATGTTCATTTTTTAAAAATTATCAAATTATAACATATGTACAGAAAAGTATACATAACAAAAAGCATGAAAAATTTGACAAAGGAAACACACATATATAACCAGCACTCAAATTAAAAAAACAGAGAACATTATCAGAACCACAAAAATTCTTTCATAGATCCCTCTAATCAATAGCCTAATCAGTATTCTCCAACAAAGATAATCATTTTTTAAACTTTAAACATCATAGATTTGCTATTACATATTTAAATTTTACATTAACGGAATGGTACAAAACGTGATTTTATTTCTGGCTTCAACTGTTTAAATTATATTCATGAGATTCATAATGTTCAGTGCAGTAGTTTACTTACTTTTATTGCTATGTATAATTTTGTAAATTTAAACAGTTTATCTACCCATTATATTATATATGGGCAAGTGAATTATTCCATTTGGAGTCTTATAAATGGTGTTGTTATGAACATTCGATCAAACCTCTTTTTAAAAACTCACAAAGGTTCATTTCTCTTGGCTACGTACCTCTGAGTACAAATGATAGATCAAAGGGTACAATATCTGCTTTAGTGGATATCGCCAAACATTTTCAGAGTTTTTCAACAGAATATGAAGTTTTGACTAATGCACATCGTTACCAAAAATTGTGTTTTTTTTTAATCCCAGTAATTCTGATGGGTGTATTTTATGCTTTTAGTTCATGTTTACATTTAGATCTTTCATTTACATTTAATTTGGATTGGGCTGATAAATTTGAATAGACTTGCCATTGTAGTAACACTGGGTCTTCTGATCCATCAACAAGTATATTTACCTATTTATGTCTTCTTTCATTTATCACTGCAATGTTTTGTACTTTTTCATATACAAAGTGCACCTTTTTATGTCCATCCTTCTACACCTTAATGTCTAAATAGTTCACATTTAATGATGCTATTGCTTTTGATATTTCAAAAATTTTAACTTTGAATTATTTGTTATTGCTATATAAAATAGAGTTGACTTTTGCATATTGATCTTACATACTTCTTTCTAGTTAAACCTATTTACTAATTCTAGTAGCTTTGGTGGATATTTTCTAGGATTTTTGGTGGATATTTTCTAGGATTTTCTATATACATATACATATATATATATATATATATATATATATATGCTCATGATAACCACTAAAAAAGGCAATATTATTTCCATTCTCAATGCTCTTTCTTTTTCTAGTCTTATTACAAAACTAAACTACATTGTGAGTGTAAATTGTGAGAATAGATGTCCTGTTTATGTCCTTGATCTTGAAGAAAAGCAGTCATACACCAGTAGGTGTGATACAAGCTCTAGGTTTTTCTCAGATTCATTTTATAATTTTAGGAAGTATCCACCTATTTCTCATTTGCCAAGAGTTTAAACAGACATAGATATTAGATTAGTAATCTTTGTCAATCTGTTAGTTGAATCACATGGTTTTTCTTTGTCCATATTAATAATATTGCAAATTATATTAATTTTTGAATATTATACTAACTTTATTCTTGAGATTACTCACACTTTATCTTGGCATATAGGCTTTGATATATCCCTTTGATATAAGAAATATTAATCTGTCCTTTATCTTTTCTTGTAATTTCTTTGCCTGAGTTTTGATACTAATGTTGGTCTCAAAATTCTGTCTTCTGTTGTTCATAGTCTGCTTTTTTCCATTTCTCACGTATTTTAAATTTTAGATACTGTATTTCTAGTTACTAAATGTCAATTTGGCTTCAGAGAGTAAATGTGTTGGTTGATTTATTATTATTACAAATGTATTATCAAGCTCTTACTATATTTACTTAGATATAATAAAAATTATATTTATAACAAGTCAACATCAATTTCTAAATTACCTATAGGTTATTCTCTCTTTTATTTTCTAGATATCATTTTTAGAGATGTTTTCTTATTTTTTTGGTGGATACTTAAAATTTTTATTGAATACTCAATAAATTATATATAAGTTTAAGGAATCCAGATGATGTTCTATCTCCTTCAGTTTATCTTTATCTGCACTTGGCAGAAAGGATGGCATCTGATAACATTTTTAAATTCTTTTATCAAGTATGGTGCTAGTTGGAAGTTGATTGTCTATTGCCTTTTACACTATATCTAACACAACCTCATTCTTCTTTGTAAATAAAAAGGTAAATAATTATTAAATAAGCATACTCACTTTCTTCTTATTTAATAAAAAGTGAAGAATATCATCTGTTTATGTAAGTTGATTTTAATGTATCTTAAGAAAACAAGGTAGATATATTCAGAAGGTCAGAAAGTTCTAAATATTGGCATAGATATTAATGTAAAACATTAATATGTAGGAATATTAAAAGAAATGGAATAGTCTTGGAGAGTTGGCTCATAATGAGCAGAGAAAGAGTGAAGATTGAAACTCTGCAGAACATCAATAGTATGTAATCTCAACGAATGTCTATATGACTCTTCACTCTAGCTAAGACATACTAATAGCTTAATATTTAATAAGCCATTAGTACCTTGTATGATTATTAAATTTAGGTAAAGTTACTAACTCTAAGTGATAGTGCTTTCTTGTGGTCTATATGCATTGCTTGGACATATCTGGAGAGGCATTTTATATTATAAATGCAGATAAATTGCACCTTCAGGGCATTAAATAATAACTTGTTGATTTACAAATATATATATGCATATTCCCAACTATCTAACATTTCTCATTAATAACACCTGAGAGTACAGCCTCATGACTAATGGATATATCTTTCATTAAAAAGTGAGACTTATAAAGTTTTAAGTGCTTTAAATGTAAGTTCCATTTTTTATCTATATCAGGCTATTATGCAGCAATTGTCAATTGGCCATTTCTGATTCCTTTTTATAAAATTACGTCATATATAGACCTTAGGCACATTTTAATGAAAAATAAATGGTAAAAGTAGTGGATCTATTATCATCACTATAATAATTTGTCAAGGTTTGGTCTCCACTGATAATTATGTCACTTAAAATAGCAATTTAGAAAAGTTATGTGGTAAATCAAAGAAATAATTGAATATCAAGGGTGTTTTGATTTTGTTTTAGATTACCCATGCAGCTTTAGATAGCTTTTTAAATTTTGTAATACAATATTTCCTTATATTTCCATCCAAAATTTAAAATAAGTTTGTTACAGTAAAACTGATATCTGCCTGCTCACTCATTACCTAATTAATAACATCTCCAATATATTTCACTGATTAGTAAGTTACTTAATCAAATAGTGTATTAAATAATGTCACATATACTGAATGATGACATAATGTCAAAACCTCTTCATTTTTATGTACAAAATATGCTTAAATATTTTCTGTATCTTATTATATCTATAAAAATAAGCATCTGTTTATGAACATTAGACACACAAATTATTTCTCGCCTGCTAGAAACTTTTGATTCATTTAGCAAATATGGTGCCAAAATTATTGCAAAGTGATCATCAACAGTTAGATTGATTTGAATCCTAAGAAACTAAAGAAAATATTGTGAAATACATCATTTTATGACATTGGCTACTGAACCTATCAGACCCGTAAATAGTGAAGTGCTATCTAAAAATGATAATAATATATTATATATGCATAACTAACATTTTTCCATTAACTTGTGTATATAAATTATTACTGAACAGATAAAGCAGTCAGTTTAAAATAATAAAAGCTTAAAACTAATTTTTGTGTGTGTGTCAATTCTGGAAAAAGGCAGGTGCTTGCTTCAAGCACCTAAGACAAGACAACTCTTGACTGACTGTATGTAATTCTGTGTACTTTTTCCACTACACATTAACTGGAAAAAGAAATCCTTCCTACCTTCTTTACTAAGGAGACTATCATGTGAGAAGAAGCTATGAAACTAGAAAGTAGAAGAGAAGGACATTTCCAGAAAGCTTCTTCTTTGATCATCTTTTCAAATGTCAGAGCCAAATGATCTTCACAGAGATAATTGCTAGTATAATGAAGTTAACTGCCCTGCCCTGTAAAGTTACTCTTTCATGTCCTTCTTTCAATATTGTACTCTTCAGAATGAAGTTACTATGTACCATTCATACCTAAAAAGTGAGGAGTTATGCTCCCTCTCCTTGAAGGAGAGATGTATCCATAAATTATTTGGAATTCTGTCTGGAAAACATCTTTTCTTTGCCATTTATGAATGTATTCAATCATTTATTTATGTCAGTATGGACTCATTGATATTTGTTTTATATTTTGGATTATAATCCAATTCTACTATGTTTACTTTTTGTTCATGTTTTTCCAGCTTTTGCCATTAGAAACTCACATTGATGTCGATGCCTGTGCTCTTTGGATTACCCACAAATGTGGATTATTATTTTCTTTTTTGAATACGTTATTACTTTCTAACATTACAAGATGCTCCATGCTCACCTTGTATATTTCCTGCCCTAGTTCTAAAACCAGGCATCTCTCCAAGGATCTCTAACCCCTTGTATTGGAGAATGATATTGGAAACCTAGAAATGAGTGCTGGATATGCTTATTGATAGTTGGGTGTTATTTCTTTAGGCTCTCTCAGTTGACAAAGCAGAGAAATATATGCGTGTATAATAATCTGTATATATACTCACATTTATAAATATTTCTATATGTAACCATTTATGTCTACATTAAAGTAAACAAGTTTATACTGATTTATCCGACTCTTAACCATTACTGCAAGATCATACTAGCCTTCTGCCTTGCATCTGTCACCTCTTGCTCTCATAGTGAGAAACCTGGTACCCAACATCTTTTATCCATTTCCTTAATCATTCAATGCCAGTATACATACATAGTGGTGTCAGAGTTGCTAAGCTATACCAAAGTGGGAAAAATCTTTCTTAACTAGAGTACAGTGCTTATGTGTAATATCTTTTGTTGACAATTTTATGGACTCCCCTCATTTCCAAAGTTACTTACATCAACATTTTGTCCCTCTGCCTCCTTCTCAGTGTGGCTGGTTCATACATTTATAGTACAGATAGATTCTTTTGCCAGAGTCTACATTCCTTTCTGGAATCATGTAGCCTGCTAAATAATTTTTTTTAAATTGCATGCATTAAGATTCAACAAATAATTTTTGAAGGAAACATCATTTGAAAAGCAAATTAACCACCCTTAGATAAATGTAAGATGTATAAAAGTTACAATTTTATACTCTTACTTTGATTAGCATGGAACCCATATCTATAGTAGATGTTTGACAGAATTACATTCAAATTGCTTGAGGCAATGTTTACACATTTGGAAAGTTAATCATTAAAATAAAATTAATACTTTTATTTCCTTTTTTAAAAAAATACTGTTTTTCAACATTATCCTCAGCCTGTCACCCAAACCTATATCCCTTTCTTCTCTGAGCAGTCTAAAGTTTTTCTGAAATAAAATGGTATGTTCTGGTGATTGACTTGTATGAAAACATTATAAATTGGAACAATAGGGCCAAGAATGGAAAGCGAGGAAAAATATATATTGTAGTGAAAATATAAGAGGGAAAAAATAAGATTTCTGATGCAACTGTTTAACTTAATCTAACATTTCAAGAAGGCTCTCACCAGTCACAGTGCCTGGGGTAGAGGCCAACATATTAAATGGTGGTACCTACCAAATATCCATCTGTGCAGTGTCTGACAGCAATCCAGTAGAAATGAGATTGAAAAAGATGATTGCTTAGCTGAAATAAATAAGGCTTCCATTAATTAGAAACCAGTTTCATGCAAGGCGGAAAAGGGGAAAAAAAGATCCCTCCTCATTTTTCACTATTAACTTGAGAAAAAGAAAACAGATCTAGGCTATATGAATCAAAATGTGTCTTTCCTTTCCATTTAAAAATATGTATTTTTGCATGTGATGTAAAAATAATTGTCACAGAACCAGTAGCATTCTAACGTTTTTTATTTTAAATGTGGTGAGAAGAAACATATTTAGAAACCAGCTACAAGGCAGTAAAATTGATTTCTGATTTATCTGCTATAGCTTTGAGTCCCTCACTCAACCAGGGAATAATTGATTGCTGGAAAGCCTTGTAGCAGTGGTTAAAAATTGATAAATGCTAAAGAGAGCACAATGGTTTATAGCTTCTTAAAGGCTGTAGAACCTCTATATTTCTCTCTCATCACCAGCTCTAGATCATGAGGTAAAATTTAAAAGGCTTTTTGTCTTTTGCTTTGTAAATTATGTTCAGCCACTCAGGAACCCTGTAGCTGGGAGGACCATGGGAACCCTTTAGTTAAATAATCAGGTGTGTGACTTATAAATGTGGGTTATATATTGAGTAGTATTTTATTGCTTTGTATTAGCCACACTAATTAGAAAAAAAGATAAAAACAACTTTGACAATACCTTTCGAAGTGGCTATCATTTAATGTTTGGACTTTAAAAATGAATAGAATACTAAAAAAGTATTACAATTTCTTCAGTTTCTCTGATTCAGCAATTTATAATTGTAGCTTTTCGAGCTGGAGGACAATTCAAGCATAGCATACTGCTTTTATTAGCCATTTATTATTATTCCCATGTTACATAGAAGCTACAAATTTTTTCAAAGTCAAAAGATTAAATAAAATTCTCTAATTACGTCTTTCTCCAGTTAAAAGTGTAAACCCTAGAAAGATTAATTTTCAAATCTTTTAGTAATTTTAAACTATAATGTCCAAATAATTTTTCTGTTCTTTTATTAGGTTAAGGTGAAATTTCTAACAGTTTAAAAAATATTTTAGATGACACATGAAAATATGAGAGGTTTATACCAAAAATGTATATTAAAACATTTCATAGAGTAACAGAACTAGGAAATATCTTCTGTGTTAAATTATTCCTTACATTAAATTTTATATTAATTATGAAGTGTTTTCTCTCAAACCTTATGAGACTCATAGTTAGCAATAATATAATAAATGATTTGAAAATTGCATTCTAGTTCTTACAATTTTTAATGTTTAATATAAATCTATATTAAGAGACTAATTTTCTAATCACTTCTTTTAAATAATACTTATACAAGCTTAGGTATGTTTTCTGGGTCTACATTGAAGGGTTTTGCTACGATTACCTTTTCTACCATTTCAAAGGTAATTTATAAGATAAACTATGTAGTAACAGAGAAACACACACACACAGCCATTACATCACTTTACATTCATGCCCCATTTCCTTGGATGATTTTGGTGAAGAGAGAGGGGAGTTACATATTAATGATGAACTGAATTAGGTTATTCTTCTTGAACACCATGTATACCATCCTGACATGCCCAGCCTCAAATGGGTATTAATAATTTTTAAAATACATCACTTTGGAAAGTTATTTTAATGGATAAATGCAGAAACAATGGTGTGAAAACCTCCCAAAGGTAACAGGGCATTGAAGGCATGGCACTCTGCAGATTCTAGAAAGCAAAGAAAAAAACGTTTTAGAAACTAGAGACATACAAAATAGATGATAATTTGTTCCAAATCCCTTCATCCCATTAGGTTATTAAAAACTGAAACATGATTTAAATATATTTCATTCAGTAAGGGATAAAAGCAATAAAAGTGGCTGTTATTATCATAAACTTCAAGAGTTCATCTAAAAATACTCTGCAAATATCAATGGACACATATAATAATAAGTGCACTAGCCCATCGGATGATGTTTAAATTACTAACTGGGCTCCACTGAGCCAGCTTAGAAATGTGCAATAATCGTACCATCCTAGTTGATTCTAAATACATTTTGCTAACACAGCAATTTCAAACTCTTCTAATTAAGGTTTGATCAAATATTAATTAAAAGTTTTAAGGACTTAAGATCTACTCTTCAGTCTTCACGGTAGTCTTTGAGTTTAATGTGCGCCACACTGGCTGAATGCCTGCAGCATTAAAGGGATTGTGCTATCTACGTAGCTTAGTAGAATTCAGAGATAACTAAGATATAACACCCATTTATAGAATATAGCCATTTGTAGGGAGGAGTGCTTTGCAAATGTTTCTCTTAAGGTAGTGACAACAGAAAGAGAAGACTGGGTAACTACGAGTTATATCACTGAGTGAAGAAATCATTTATATATACTTGAGCAGATCTTACATAAAAAGAATGTTTTTCTGAGAAGTTTAAGGGAAAAAAAATGAATGTTAAAATGTAATTAATGTTGTCAGAATGCCAGAATTGACCATAGTAAGTCAAATAATTTAAATTAAAATATACATATATGCATATGTATAAAATAATTAGAAATCTACCAAAATGTTAGTGCCTTTCTATAATTGTTGAAGTTACTTGTAATTCTCAATTTTTTGCTTTAAACATTTGTGCATTTTCTAAATCATCTACAATAAATTTTTTGTATAAATTAACTTCATAGACATATGTATGGATAAGGACTACCTTGCTAAAGAGATTATTTGAATTGAAATATTATAATTTATAATATTTATAATTAGAAAAAAATATTTTGTAACTTACATATGCAAGTTTGCTTTTGTGCTCTTTGTATAGCCAGTATGGCATAATGAAAAGAAAACTGACATTTTTGAAGCCAGGCTGAGTCAATTTCTAGATAGAAATACTAAAGTTTAGATAGGAGAAAATTACTTAAAACCTAGCTAGGAGAAATTATTTAATCTATGCACATCATACTTTCTTTATATGTAATATTAGGACAATAACAGGACATACTTCACTGGGCTGCTACGAAGTTTAAATGAACTAATATTTGGAAAAAAAGAAAACATCTAGCAGAGTGACTTTCAATGAGTTTTAATGTCAGTAATAAAATGTGATATATCCTCTTCTCTAATGTCTCTTAGTTGTGAAAGATCTCCTTCAATCATATATCTGAAATGATCATCACCTGAAATTATCATTATCCTGAGAAGTGTTTCATATTAACTAATTTATACTTAGGTGCCAATGGCTAAATATACTGCTCTTGTATCAGTGAGGAAAGAGCAAAAAAAGGCTGAGCCGATGGAGATAAGTAGAAAATGAGAGAACAATATAGACACAGGGAAAGAGAGTGCAAAGAAAGAGAGATAGATGCAAATTAAATATATATATATTTTTTACAGTGGTTGGCATTGATGCTTGTTTCCAAAATCGAAATGTGAAATGCTTATTTTCAATGATTTCCCCACAAACACTACCAAAATATGATTATTAGTTTTGTTTTAAAATGTAGAGTTGTTTTTTGAGGAAATACATACAAAGTACATTCCTTTAAGAAGTGCATTCTTTAGGAAGTTCCATACTAATGTGAATGAGGAAGTGTCTATTAACTGTCTTACATGTATCCTAGTGAGTCAGTTACTTTGGTTTATATATTCCTATAGTTTATAAGAGAAAACATATGGTCTCCGAGAAATTATATGACATAAAACTTTTAGACATACATCCCCCTCAAATTGCTTGCTTTTTTTTTTTTTTTTTTGAGACAGAGTCTCACTCCGTCACCAGGCGCCAGGCTGGAGTGCAGTGGCACACGACCTCGGCTCACTGCAGCCTCCGCCTCCCGGGTTCAAGCAATTCTCCTGCCTCAGCCTCCCGAGTAGCTGAGACTAGTAGTGCGCACCACCACGCCCAGCTATTGGTTTCACATCCCAATCTGAAACCAATAAAACTCGGTTGCACGCTCCCGAGTAGCGCGCGCCACCACGCCCAGCTAATTTTTTTGTATTTTTAGTAGAGACAGGGTTTTACCATGTTGGCCAGGATGGTCTCGATCTCTTGACCTCATGATCCGCCCGCCTCGGCCTCCGAAAGTGCTGGGATTACAGGCGTGAGCCACCGCACCAGGCCCAAATTACTTTCTTTGTTGTGGTAATTGAAATTGTCTATTTCCCTTTTTCTTTACCATCAAGAAATAAGTCTTGAGGAGTCATCAGAGCAGCAGCAGCCGTTTTCCCCTACTCGTGTATTCATTTTTTAAAAACCAACTTATTTGTTTAGTTTGTTATGGCTTAACTCAGTCTCATCCAATGATGTGAGCTGTTCACAATGGTATATCTGCTTCAGCAGTGCAGCCAGCTGTGATTGAAGTCGGCCAGGAATGCTGACTACAGATGAGAGCACCTGTGAGATTATCTGTTCTGTATGGAATGTCAGACGTATTCTAAACTAGAGTAATTGACTTGGCCAGGGTGAGGGGTCAGGAGTGTCATTTAAAAAATATAGCTTGGTATGATTAGCTGCAGACAAGAACAAAGAGCTAGGGGGCCTTGAATCTCCATAAACTTCACAGGTTTAGGTGCTTGGAAATGGAATTTGGAGTGATTGCTGTGATCTTTGACAACCTTAATGTATCATTCACTTAGGCTGTCATTCAGCAAACTTTCTGTGAAGAGAGATTAATCACAAAAGGCCATGACATTGAAGCTTTTAAACATTCTCATACAACTCTTGAACAGAGTCAAAAAAAACACAAAAAACAAAAACTGGAGTTTTCTGACTTTCTGACTGTTTTGTTTTATAAAATCAGGACCACAGACATGTGCACGCCTGCAGGCAAATGTACACAAACGTGCACATTCACAAACACACACCCTCACAAACATGTACCTTGTTGTAGAAAATAGTATGGCCAAAGTCTTAGCCTGATTCTGCAATTACACGAGACCCAACAGCATGTGTTTTACATATTTAAACTCACTATTGACTTAAATTTTGTTACTCAGTCCCTTTACCTATTGTCTTATTTTCCTCAACATATTTTAATATTTCCTATTTTAGCCATTTTAAATTCTTTCTGGAACCGAGTTGGTACAAATCAAAAACTAAACTGTGTAAAGTGCTCTATGGTCATAGGCAAAATGGAGTCTGTAGATCGATCAAGTTCTTGAAAGGATGTGAAACCAATTGCCACAAGGATAAGCTAGAAGAATTGGAGATTGTTGGCCTAGAGCACCCACAGAAGACTACTTTAAAGGGGTCTGATGTCACTAATTTCTTGAGATTGCTGCTGTTTTTAACATACAGCTAGCTTGATAGAAGAAGACTCTCTCAGAAAAATGACCCGTTTAGGGCACCAATAACTCCTTCCAAAAAGGCCTATACTGCTGTACATGTCAAGGAATAGAGATTTTGAGGGCAAGTTTTACCAATATGCCTTATATCCTTCAATAAGTTGGTTACTTTGCAAAACATTAGTCCACTTAATAATCAGTTTCCTTCATGGATTCACTCATACTTTATTCTCATTCTGGGCTCCTTTCTCTTGATTTGATTTCTCCGAGTTATTCAGTTGTGCCTTTTGGGACACCTGTAAGTAAATATTTCCACATCTTCAACTTTATCACATAATTTTCACTTGTTTGCCTTAAGTGTCCCTGGAGATTGCTCATCTTACAAGTAAATAATGTGAAAAAAAAGTGTGCAGATGGCCTTGACAGCTCTTGAATGCAATGCCACTATCAAATCAATCCTAGTCTAGCTAGACATTATGTACCACCATACATTCTTAACCTACTTTTGGCCCATGAGCATCCAATCATTTATTTCACTGTACAACTAGAGAGAACTTAAAGCTGTAAGTTTAAAGTCCTTTAACTGTTACCTGTTTCTCTGCATATAAAACCCTTACTTTGGCCATAACTAACAGGGACCTTCTTGATCTAACTCCATCTTAGATCACAATGATATCTACCTGCTCTACTTGAGGTTTACTGAGTTGCTGGCACTTCCTAAAACATGCCTGTTCTCTTACTTTTGGACCTTCTGGACACCAGCTTTTCTGAAGACTCTCCTTCCTGTCTTGGCCCCACTGGGAGGGCTTATTTGGCAGATGTCGTTATTTTGAAGAGCCTTCTGTGAACCACCACCCTGTCTGCAGATTAGCTACTTTTGCTTAGCGCACCCACTGTTCTGGTCCTCCTCCCTCTTGATCTTATCCTACTGCAGCAAAATAATTCTTATAATTATATGTGTCCACGAATGCTCTATAAATTTTCTATGAGTAGAGATTATATCTGCAGCATTCAGTAGCATAACAGACACTCAATAAACAGGTATTTAAATGAATTAAATTTAATAGCTGAATGGAAATAACTCGCTCTGACATGAAAATAGAGATAAGTTTGGTTTATTTCATGTAAAGTAGCAGATGTGAAACCAATGGGGGAGCATTATTGAGAGCATATTTTAATCAAAAGTACTAAAAAAATCTGAAAGAATTATCTAAAGATAAATTATGCTGTCTTGAGATGTGGTGAGTTTTTCACCAGAAGAATGATAAAAATATGCCTTAGATCATTAGGCCCCAAACCTTATTGCTTATGTACAGGCTTCTATTAGTTTTCTTTTTCTTCTTTATGAATAGATCTATTTCTTTAACCACAAAATATAGATTTGTTTAAGTTATAAAAATGTACTATTGTGCTAGTATGTTATAATAATCATGAAACCTGCTATAATAAATTGTATAAAATAGACCACTTAGAAAATAAATATAAAAAATGTTTCTAGTACCTTTTTCTGTGTTTTAATGAATTGCGTGTGTACCACCTGGGTTTTTGTTCTACATTTTGAAATAATTGTAAGGCTATGATTAAATTTTAAACATGATAATATTTGTAACCATTATAGTAAAGATTTTTGCCTTGAAATTCTTATTTTGAAAACGATATTAAATTTGGACTAAGGAAAAATATGCTTAATTTGTTATTCCTTATAGCAAAATCAGATTGCTAGTGGCAGTATTTAGCATTTTCTCTATGTTGATGACTATGCTTCAATGGCTTAAAATCTAATGTAATAAACCAGCATTTACTAGTTGTGGCATAATACGAGACAGCATCATTTTGCTAAGGGCTATCTAGTGATTGTTACTTCTCTCTCTTTCTGGTTAGATTTAGTTCTAAACTCCGTAAGGCATTTACTAACATCTACTTTCAAATCATGAACAATTGTCCTGATCAAAGGAAGATGAAAACACAAAATCCTTTATTCTAGGAAACACATCTCCCTAGAGTGTCTCAGCTGCATACTCTTCCACCTTACAAATTTGTATATTTGGACACCAGAAAATTCATGGGAAAGGAGCCTCCACTTTACCAATTATTAGAAATAAGCAAGTGAATTTAATATCCCTAATATTTGGCATGTTGATGATTACAGGATCTATTTGAAATGCTTATTCTGTAAATTAAAGTTGTATTTTAACCAACTGTTTTATAAAGAGTGTTAAGTCCTCATAAAATCCTTTCAGTTTCCATTCTTACACTCAGAAACTTACTACTGTGTTCTGTTTTGATCTTTATAATCTATTTTTAACAATCACATTGTATCTTCCCTGGTCTCTAGCTCGAAGCACATCAATACTTTCTTCTTATTTCTCTCTTCATCTATATAAATGATTACAGAGAATAGGACAGAGAGAGAAAATGAAGAGACATAGCTAGAGAGATACAGAGGCACAGAGAGACAGAGAGGAGAGGAGAGGGGAGTGAAGGGGAGAGGAGGGGATAGGAGGGGAGGGGAGGGGAAGAGAGTGGAGGAGCAGGGATAAGAGAGGAGTGGAGAGGAGGAGAGGGAAGGAGCAGGGAGAGGAGGGGAGAGAAGGAGCAGGGAGGAGCAGGGAGCGGAGGAGAGGGGAGGAATAGGAAAAGGAGGGGAGGGGAGGAGCAGGGAGAAGACAGGAGGAGAGGAGAGGAGAGGGAGAGAGAAAGAAAATGCAGGTAATTTACAAATACTATAGAAAACTTGCACGTTTTTCATAATAAAAATGAGTAAATACTTTTAAGATATTATTATCACAGATTGATGCCCTGACATAGATTTCAATAAATTTCATGCCTTCTGCCTGGGTCTTCACAGGACAAACCTGAGTTAGATGTAATTTAGAGGCATGTTTCTAGATTGTCCTTGGAGAAGGTGAGCAAGGTCTGAGGTTCCTGGTCCTAGTTGTCCCAGATGCAGTTTTTTCACACTAGGTTGCCTGCCAGCCTGTATTTGTCTTCCTTTTTTTTCTTTCTTTCAATCTCCCTGGGCTTGCGTCATTATATCATCACATTCTGAAACAACTGTCAGCATCTTTGCCAGTTCAAATTTACAAAAGTGTAATAATATTCTATCTCCCCATCACCACCAAATCTTGCTGAAATAAAATCATACATTTATTTATAAAAACATTCATCATTGTTATTAAGAAAAAAAAAAGAAAACATCATGAAGGTCTGAGAGAAATAAAGTGGGATTTAAATATACTGTATCTATGTCATATGACATATGACATAAAAGTATGTTATTGTAGATGATGCGTAATATTTGGTGAGGAATATTTGGAAAACTTCCTTCAGTGTTAACTGAAAAAAGAAAAAAATAAGTCAAATTGTGTTGCCTCAATTTTATTAAAAACCTATATATTTTACATACATTTAAAAAATTTAATTAGCTTGGCATAGTGGAGTGCATTTGTAGTCCCAACTATTTGGGAAGCTAGAGCAGGAGAGTCACTTGAACTCAGGAGGCAGAGGTTGCTGTGAACTGAAATTATGCCACTGCACTCCAGCCGGGGGACAGGGCAAGACTCCAACTCAAAAGAAAAAGGGGAAAAAAATCAGATTTAAAACTATAAATATTTAGCATTAGCTAAATATTTTATTCATAATTTTCAATCTGAATGTTTTTATAACATTTTATTTTAGCATATTTTTTAGGTTTCCATGTTCCAAGATTGCTGCAACAAACACATAATGTTTATAATCAGAAAAACATTGTCAAATAACCACTGCAAAAACTCTTTCATCTCCCTAATCTAGGGAAAGGGAGTTATTTTATCTATAATTTCAATTCTGATTGATAGAGTGTGGCCGCCTGGAGCACTGACTTGAAAATAAATCTGAAACTTATCAGGAAAAAGTAATGTCAATTAACATTGGTTGTCATTTGTTCATGGGGAACAAGTAAGAGCATGATACCCCATATTTGCCATGCATTCTGAAATGTTTTCTTTTGTCTTTTAAAAACAGATGGATGATTTTATTTCTATATTAGAACTCATGATCTATATTTTCAACTCTGCTCCAATAATTTTATTTGTTTAGTTAAAGCACCAATTACGCTTACCCAGTAGCTTTTGATTTTTGATAGGACATTAGTAGAAAGACCATACATTTAAGGGCAAATGAAAATAAATGTCTAAGATGAAGGGATTATTATAACTTTGCAATATGGATTGAACCTGGACTAAGTACTAGTGCTATATCAGGAAGCTGGATCAATTTGACACCTACTGAAAGTGACACATGGGCCTTGCTAAAGAAAGAGTTTAAATCTGGTAGTGCTTCAGAATTTTTATTTCAGTGGAGTTCTGTAAAATTAAATTCATCTGGCATTGTGGGAAAAAGTTGTATTATATATGAATCAATTTCTTAAATAAGTGCAAGTTAATCTTTTAAGAAACTTTAAAATATTTAATCTTGTTGAGTATCATTTTTTTCCTTTTTTTCCGGCAATTTCTTTAGGGAAAAAAAACAGAATATATGACACTTTTCATCAGTATGGAACACACATCCTATTCTATTTCCCATTTGAAAACTTAATTACTCAAATACTCCATGAATTTATTAGCAATTGTTCCAAGATTTCCCTCTTTACTGTCAACTGTGCTCCCTTTTCCTTATGTATAGTACATGAGTCTTCAGGATTCACTTACGCAGTCCACAGATCACTGGCCACTCATACTTTGAATGAGAGTAAGAGTGAGAGAAAGAGAGGATATCAGAAATTATTTCATACTAAAAGGGCCCCTGATTATTTGCTGTAACTGCTTCTTTTGTTATTCACACGCAGGAGGATATGCTCTTCATCACGTTTCTGATGTGAATGTGCCTGCACAGTTCCCACTGGTGCATCATATTGGGATTCCCAAGTTTAGACTTCTTTCCATTTACACTTTATTCTCACCCACTGTGCCCTCAAAATGACCACTATTCCAGCATATCTGAGGTAAGAGGGAGTTTCTAGCCTGAGACAGAAAGTGTGCCCAAAACTAGCATTCTGCTTCTAATATTTAAAGTCTGGTCTTACATTGGAGTCACCATCCCGGGCCTCTTCCTTTGTAATAAGTTTCTATTTGGGGTCATCAATGGCCCTTTCTGCTAGTACAACACATTTGGAACCATCTCAAGCCATCAGTGAGGTATAACTAACTTTAAAAGGATTAGGGCTTTGATCTTTTCTGAAGATTACTGGAACACTATATTAAACTCATATTCATTCGTTGTACCTAACTTTGTATATGAAGAAGTCAAACTTTTAAGAAGCCACTCTCTCCAGGAAGTGGATGTATCTTTCCCAAAATAAGTGAGGTTACAGATTAGCACAGACAATAAAAATGATGAAAATCTGCCAAAGTTTTTTTTTTCTTTTCTAGCTTAGACATAATTAGCAAGACTTAATTTTTAATTTAACTTTTAACTTATCTCTATTACAAATATACAGACACAATTATTAATTTTCATTAATACCTAATAATTGTACTTTTATGGTGTACAGAGCATGTTCTGTACATGCATACTATTTTTAATGATCCAATCAAGGTATTTGGGTTATCCATCATCTCAAACCTTTATCATTTCTTTGTGTGAAAAATGTCTCCAATCTTCTTTCTACCTCTTCTGAAATATATAGAAAATTCTATTTCTAACTATGGTCACCCTACTTGTCTCATAAGGCACCAAACTAGACCATTGCTGTCTTGAGAACACAGCATTATCATTATAGCTGTAAGACATAATGCTGTACCTCCTCTCCTAACCCTGGAAGTTTCAATTCAATGATGAAGGATGAACTGAAACTCAAAGGATTGAGTTAAAGCTCAAAGGATTATTGTCTCTAAAGTTTTAGCAAATACTGAAGCAGAATTCCACCATTTAATGGGTTCACAAGCTACTGTTTTTATAGCTTAGGGTACGTATGTTTGCCAATATAAATGATCCATTTTAGCTAAATTGCCACAGCTGCTACAACACCTCTTTTACCTATTTTTGGAGCAAAATTGAAAATCAGCACAGTTTAACAATGAAAAATTTCTCTCCAACCCTCTCCCTCTATAATTTTTTTCCATCGTTATTAATTAATAGGAAGAGAAATGTTATAGACAAGGTTACAAATGTGAACAGGTGATTTTTTAATATTTTAATAGAAAAGAATCAGTTGAGAGCACCTGCATGAACAACTCATATCGAACAACAGTGCAAGGAATTGCATACTGAAAAGAAGAATCTCTTAGTGAAAAGAACTGTGATGACCATGCATCATTGTTGGCCACTTTATTGTCATTCTTCAAGTAGATATCAGGGATCTATAGAAAAAATACATTTTTTTTGTACTTTAGGTTCTGGGGTACATGTGCAGATCATGCAGGATTGTTGCATAAGTACATGCATGGCAAGGTGATTTGCTGCCTCCATCCCCCTCGTCACCTATATCTGGCATTTTTCCCCATGTTATCTCTCCCCAGCATCCCCACCCCGCACTGTCCCTCCACTAGCCCCCTGCAACAGACCCCAGTGTGTGATGCTCCCCTCCCTGTGTCCAAGTGTTCTCATTGTTCAACATCTGCCTATAAGTGAGAATATGTGGTGTTTGATTTTCTGTTCTTGTGTCAACACAAATCAAAACCACATTGAGGTACCATCTCATGCAGTTAGAAGAGCAATCATTAAAAAATCTTGAGACAACAGATGCTGGAAAGGATGTGGAGAAATAGGAACACTTTTACACTGTTAGTGGTAGTGTAAATTAGTTCAGCCATTGTGGAAGACTATGGCAATTCCTCAAGGATCTAGAAACAGAAATTCCATTTGACCTAGCAATCCCATTACTGAGTATATGCCCAAAGGATTATAAATTATTCTATTATAAAGACACATGCACACATATGTTCGTCACAGAACTGTTTATAATAGCAAAGACCTGGAACCAACCCAAATACCCATCGATGATAGATTGGACAAGGAAAATGTGGCACATATACACCATGGAATACTATGCAGCCATAAAAAACAATGAGTTCACATCCTTTTTAGGGTCATGGATGAATCTGGGACCCATCATTCTCAGCAAAAATACATTTTTAAGCCAAAGTGCAACAGAGTAGATGCTTGCAAAACCAGACTATGATAACTATCAATTTGCAAAAGTCAATACTGGTATGATTTTCTCAACATTAAATTGGCCGATGTAAATGAAAATCGGAAAAATTAAGTAACCACATGATAAAATGACAATATGTTCCTAAATCAATCATCAAAAATTTTCCTATTGAAGAAGAGACAACATACAATTTTCCTTTGAGAAATTCACAGTAATATTTGCTTAATATGCTGATAGGCTTATCAAGCTTCTTGAAAAAAACTTATTTACAATACAGTGGGGATAATTTTTTTTCCGTTGGAAGGGAAAGAAGGTTTGACATAAGAGTGCTTTGAAATGTAGAGTATTCCTAAGCATTACCCTCACAAGAGCATAGTCTTGAAATTAAATTAGGCCCTTAGAATATTAGACAGAATAAATTGATTGGAATTCATTTCACAAGCTGAATGCTTATTATTTTTAAAGTGATTAATTGAGATATATAATTCTTTTGGATAAGTAAAACAATTTTTCTAACAGAAACACAATCTAGACTTAGTTTACCACTAAACTGTCTCTAACTCAACCCTCTTTTCACTTTTCTTCTTATTTTAGAGCAGTAACAGTTACTTCTGGAAAATGATCCAAACACAGCCAATTGACTTTCATAAAATCTACACCTTTTGGATGCAAGAAGTATGATTTACAATATACTATTGGGACCTTAATCCAGAGATGATTTGCTCTTTCGTTTGCTAATTGCATGACAAGAGTAGGAGGTAGACTGTAGATTTTTTAACGCATATAATTAAATATTTCAAACTTCATACGCTTTTGATCTTCTGCTTTCGTATATTCCATTAATAGCATAATTCATATTTCTGCACATATAAAAATATCTTTTTCCTGATTATATTAATTTATATGAAGCATAAAAAAGGAAATGATATAAAATAATATTAGGACAACCACTTCAAACTTTACACTGAGGGACAATGATTGACCATATTTCAGTGACATCTGACAAAACACTATCTGCACATGTACTCACTTACAAACCATTTCTACCTATGTGGTAATAATTACAAAAATGAGCCAAATTTTTTAAAATAGCTTTTTCTTCCCTTTTTAAATTTACCTCTTTAATTCCCTTTTGTTTTTCTATTTCCACATTTTCCATTGCCAATATTAAGGGGTTTTGGGCTATCTTCCTACACTTTAAATTCTTTATATCAAATTTCATACATACATTTTTGGAATTCTTATTATTTTTTACAGAACTGAGATCACAAGATTTTATACTGCAGGCAAAAAAGAATTATCCTTCAACAAATAGAGCTGGAATCCCTCTGAGTCAACCAAAATTGTTTGTTTGTTAGATGGTAGGTTGGTTGGTTTGTTGGTTTTTTTGAGTCGGAGTCTCACTCTATTGCCCAGGCTGGAGTGCAATAGCATGATCTCAGCTCACTGTAACCTCCACCTCCAGGGTTCAAGTGACTCTCCTACCTCAGCCTCCCGAGTAGCTGGAACTACAGGTGCCTGGCACCACGCCTGGCTAATTTTTGTAATTTTTTTTTTTTTTAGTAGAGACGAGGTTTCACCATGCTGGCCAGGCTTGTCTTGAACTCCCAACCTCAGGTGATTTGTCCACCTGGGACTCCCAAAGTGCGGGGACTACCGGTATGAACCACTGTACCCGGCCCACAATAGTTTTAACTAACTCTTCATAATGGCAAAATGAAATTCTATAGTAATACAAATTATTCTAAAATTCCAATGTTTATTTACACTCATTTTTTTCACTCATAAAAGCATTGCAATAAGCAACTTTTACAGATATTCTTAGGTACTAACTTAGGTGCTTTTCTTTTGTTGGAATAAAACCCCAGGAGTGAGACTGTGGGTAAAAGATATGTGCTTGGTTTTTTTTCTTTCTTTCTTTCTTTTTTTTTTTTTTTATTTTTAGAGGGAGTCTCACTTTTGTCGCTCAGGCTGGAGTGCAGTAGTGTAATCTCAGCTTACTGCAACCTCTGCCTCCTGGGTTCAAGTGATTCTCCAGCCTCAGCCTTCCAAGTAGCTGGGACAGGCATGCGCCACCACACCCAGCTAATTTTTTGTGTTTTTAGTAAAGACGAGGTTTCACGGTGATGGTCTCAATCTCCTAAACTCGTGATCCACCCGCCTCAGCCTCCCAAAGTGCTGGAATTACAGATGTGAGCCTCCGCACCCGGCTGAAATGTGCATTTTTAAAAATAGGTAACGGTCAGAATATTTTTATTACAACTTTAGTATTTCACATTCTTGAAGCACTATATGTGAATGTCCTTTCTCCACATTCCAATTGGCAATGGCTGGTTGATTTTTGATAGCATGAAATTTGATTTTTTGGCATGAAGTGATTTAGGAATACAACTTTATTTTCATTCCATAGGAATAAGCAAAATCTCATGACAGTTATTGAAAAATATGTCAGCTCCCACTGATATGCAAGGAAACGTTTGTCTTATATCAAATGTTTGTATGTGCATGCATCTATTTTTGGACTTTATCTTTTGTTCAATTTGCCTAACTCAGTACCTACCCCATGATCATACAATAACTATTACTTGGCTTCTCTTCAACTGTGGCATATGATAGAACAAATCCCTACACCTATTCTTTTTATTATTATTATTATTATGCTTTAAGTTCTGGGGTACATGTGCAGATTGTGCATATTTGTTACATAGGTATACACATGCCATGGTGGTTTGCTGCATCCATCGTCCTGTCATCTACATTAGATATTTCACCTAATGCTATTCCTCCTCAATCCTCCCACCCTCAGCTATTCCTCCCCTAGCCCCCCACCTCCCAGGCCCCAGTTTGTGATGTTCCCCTTCCTGTGTCCTTGTGTCTTCATTGTTCAATACCCACTTATGAGTGAGAACATGAGGAGTTTGGTTTTCTGTTCTTGTGTCAGTTTGCTGAGAATGATGGTTTCCAGGTTCATCCATGTCCCTGCAAAGGACATGAACTCATCCTTTTTTATGGCTGCATAGTGTTCCCTAGTGTATATGTACCACATCTTCTTTATCCAGTCTATCATTGGTGGGCATTTGGGTTGGTTCCAAGTCTTTGCTATTGTGAACAGTGCTGCAGTGAACGTAAGTGTGCGTGTGTCTTTATAGTAGAATGATTTATAATCCTTTGAATATATACCCAGTAATGGGATTGCTGGGTCAAATGGTATTTCTAGTTCTAGATCCTTGAGGAATCGCCACACTGTCTTCCACAATGGTTGAATTAATTTACACTCCCACCAACAGTGTAAAAGTGTTCCCATTTCTCCACATCCTCTCCAACATCTGTTGTCTCCAGATTTTTTAGTAATCGCCGTTCTAACTGGTGTGAGATGATATCTCAATGTGGTTATGATTTGCATTTCTCTAATGACCAGTGATGATGTCTGTTCTTAATGATGATGTGGACCAATCTTGACTTTTCCTTTTAATTAAGTTTTAGTATTAGTTTCTTAATTCCACACAACCCAATTTGGATTTTTGTAGGAATTGTATGAAATATACATCAATTTTGGGAAAATTGGCCTTTTAATATCCAGTCTTTTGATATCCACAGGGGACTGGTTTCATCCACCCACCACAACAATCCTCTACTTATAGATACTAAAATCCAAAATCCTTGGATGCTCAAGTCCCTTATATACAGTGATGTAATACTTGTATATAACCTACAGCTATTACCCCATAGACTTTAAGTAATCTCTAGATTATCCTTATAATAGCTATGACAATGTAAATGCTAGGTAAATAGTTGTTATACTGTATTGGTTTTTTAAAATGTATTTTTTGTTGTATTATTTTTTTTAATTTTTATTTTCTCAAATATTTTCTATCTCCAGTTGGTTGATTGCATACATGTGGAACCTACAGATACAGAGGGATAATTATGATAAGATATATATACTATATATTTCTCTACTTATTTACTTCTTTAGTCTCTCTTTTTTTAATCAGTTTGGGGGAACAGGTGCTGTTTGGTTACATGGATAAGTTCTTTAATGGTGATTTCTGAGATTTTGATACACCCATTACCCAAAGGGTGCACAGGGTACTCAATGTATCTTTTATCCTGCAGTCCCTCCTACCCTTTCCCAAGAGTCCCCAAAGTCCATTGCATTACTCTAGGACTTTATGTCCTCATAGCTACCTCCCACTTATAAGTGAAAGCATGTAATTAAAGCTTCTTTAATGTATTTTAATAATGCTTTAAAATACTTCCCCACAAAGGTCTTCCACATATTTTGGCAGACTTATTACTATTACTTCATTGTAAATATTCTGTTTTATTTTGTTTTGTTGATGTTCTACATTTTTATTATGATGTGTTAAGGATTTTAAAAAATTGGTCATGAATGGGTTTTTTTTAATGCATTAAAGGATTGTGTGTTTTATTAATTCTAGTTAGCTCTCAGACAAAATGTCTTCAAATATTGCCTTTCTCAATTTTACTGCATGGCCCTCTAGAAGTTCCTTTTTGTAGGTTCTGTTTCGTTTTAAAGGTAAACCTATCTTCCTTATGTCAGCTTCATGTTTTTCATTTTTTTACCTCTCTGGAATAATATATTCAGATTTATTTTCCAATTAAATAACTTTATCTTCAGGCGTATTTTATCTGACATTTGTTGAGTCTATGAAGTTTATAATTGGTCTTACTTTATTTTTCTTTTCCAGAAGGGTTGTTTTGTTTTAAGACTTTTTTTTTACAAGATTTTTAACAGAATTTTAATGCTCTTTTGTTTTTAAAAAAAAACAATTGAATAATCACTGTATACTTTGTATCTGGATTTCATATACCTGTAAGGCAAAAGTTAGCTTTGTGGTGTTGAATTTGTGATTTTTGTAAAAGAGATATTTCTGGATTCTTAAGGCATTCTGAACTTTCAACTTTGCTCTGATTTGAAATAGTGTTTTTAAAGTGGTTAATGCAGCATTTTTAGTTATTGTCTTTCAGGAAGGTTTTTCTGGACATTTGGTCCACCAAATAGCTGGCAAGAAGAGTCAGAATTTTAAACATGGAAAATATAGATTTTAATTTCAGAAAATATGATTCATGCTACAGTATATTTCCTTCTTTCTTTGGTAATTTTTGTCTTATTTAAGTTGAAATCCATCTTCTCTGATAGCTTGACTTCTCTAGAAGCTTGCTGTTTCTAAATAATACGCCTATGTTTACATTCTAATTTCTGGATTTTCCTAAGAGCATTTTTTAATTCCTTAGCCAGACTGTGGCTCTATATTGCATAGATTTCAGGTAATGCTGTTAATGTCTTTCAAGAAGAAATTTCGCAAGTTGTGGTAGATACAATGGATTCTAGTTCTTAAAAGTTATACACAATTACCTCTGGCCTGAGTTATTCATGGCAACAGTTTGTTATTAGATCTCAGGAACAGGCAAAAATTCAGTTCACCTGTGCAGCTTCATCACAGCCCTTCTCAAGCAAGAGAGATCCAATAAATTGGACCTTTCCTCTTCTGTGTACGGGAGTCTTGAAGGAAAAGCTGTCTACAAAGAAGTTTGTCTTTCATTTAGACTGGTCTCCTAGAAACGGTCAGGCTCAATCAGGGGGAAGTACTACATATGACCTATCCTTTTTGCCCTGGATGATTTACAGAATTTACAAGAACTCTCCAGACCTTATCTTCTAAACTGCCCACTTATGTTCCACTCAGAAGAAGAAGTGGAGTAAAAATAGCAGAAGCCATGAGACATGTGTTTGGGCTACCATGTCCCTGGAACACCTTCTCATTGATTTATTTGTCACATTAATTATTAAGTTTCCTCCAAAATTAAACTATTTGGATAAAGACTCCATTGATCTCTTTTTAAAAAGTCCCTTGTACCATCTACAAATTTTTTTTCATTATTCATTTACTTTTCAATATTTTAATTTTGTTGACCACCTGGTTGAAAATGATTCTGCTCATCCAGCTGTTATTTCTAATTACTTTTCTTCAAAAAAAAAATTCAATCACTAACTGAGTCTGCTGAAAAAAATAGAATTATTGTTCCTTAGGATATAATCAGCTACATCTTCCTTCTCACTTGAGCTCATCTTCACCTGTAAGAGCCATCTGTGATTTCAACCACAGTTGGGTTTATTATTACAATTATGAGCTGATGTCATAAGAAAAGGATGTAGATTTAGCTGGAGTAGATATATTCTGAAAGAATTAAGATAATATATTTAGAAAGATAAGAAGGGCATTGAAAGATTGTACTAAATAAGTAACGATATCTAAATTTTAAACTTTCTTCTATAAAGGGGCAATAGAAAACAGTAAGTAAAAGCATTAAGCCACACTGCCTAGGTTCAAATATTTTTCTTTTTTTCTTTTCCTTTTTCTTTTTCTTTCTTTTTTTTTTTTTTAGGAAAAAAACGCTATTTGTTGTCTTTGTAATCTTGAAGGAATTAGTTAATTGCCATTACCTCAATTTTATATGTGTAAAGTAAGGATAATAACTTTTACCTATTTCATAGGGTTGTCATATGCAAGAAAGCACTATGCAAATATAACTATTGTTAGGGAAATGAGCTGTGTTGAAATGAGTTTATTTTAGAATTCATTAAAGGAAATAGAATAACTAAATACAGGAAGTCAGTATAGAGCAAGATTCATCTGCCTTTATGTACTGACACCATAGCATAGTAGCAGTGAGACTGGGCAAGCAAATCTGTTAATTTCTCTGTCCCTAAATTATTTCCTCTGTAAAATAGGAGTAATGATACCGTCCTAATAGAATTGTTTTCAGTATTAGAACCATGAATGTACTATTAGTGCTATGCAACCCAGTACAAAATAGCATTTATGTTTAATCTCTATTTATTTGTTACTACCCTTATTAAAAATTGGGTGGGTAAAATATGCATATAAAGATGCCCACTTCCTTAATCTGATCTCATAGAAATGAATCAAGTAAAACAGGAGAAAGTTTTACTACCATGATTTCTGATGTGAAATAAAACTGTTAAGAAAGTATTAATTCTCAAATAAGATAGTTCAACATCTTTAATGCTTTTTCACTCACTCTGAATCATGTGTTTTTAAAATTTCTTAATGGGAGGGAAAGAGAGAGAAAAGGAAGGAAGGAAGGAAAGGAAGGAAGGAAGGAAAGAAAGAAGGGAGGAAGGAAGGGAGGAAGGAAAGAAAAGAAAAGGAAGGAAGGAAGAAGGAAGGAAGGAAGAAGGAAGGAAGGAAGAAGGAAGGAAGAAAGGGGAGAAGGAGGAAAGGAGAGAAGGACGGAGAGAGGGAAGTATGGAGAGGGTGGGGGACAAAATAAAATAAATAGATTGATATTCATAACCATTTTTATAGTAAGAAACTAGAAGCTAATTAAATACCCATCAATAGAAGAAAATAATTCATTACCCCATTTTTTTTTACAGTAAGAAGAAACTGGAGGCTATTTAAATATCCATCAATAATTGGTTACATACATTACAGTGCTTGGTAAATAGCTTTATTCATATATTGTGACTGAGGATACAGTATCAATCCAATAATTAGAATGTCCACCACCAGCTTAAGCTTGATTTGAACTGGAATTCTATAGTCGAAAAGGCAGAGATAGAGGATGCTTCCTTCTCTTGGTCATTCCCTTTGCCAGCTACTAGCAGGCTGATCCTCTCCCAGGGAGCTTTCACAGGTATCTGGATGTTCTCTTGACCTAGCAAAGATATAATTAATACGGATAATGTACTGAAGCTACTTTCTTAGATCCTGGGCATCTGATGACACATCTCCAACCTCTAATTTTTTGTCTAAGAGTTTCTCGACTTTTTGCTAGTTTTACTGAAAACTCAAATGGCCCCTCCATTCTCCTTTTTCATAGTTCATGTCCGGTGTCAGGAAAGAAAGTCACACATCTCTAGATTCAACAAAATGTCAGAGTCCCACATAGAAACATTACAGCAAATAGTTACCCCTTCTCTGTCCACTGTTCACTGCCTATTTAGCTCTCTCTGGCACCAGTCCTCTGTGTTTTCCAGCTATGTGGACTATATTTCTAATGGTCTGAAGGGGGCTTGGGGCTTCTTAACCACAGCATTATTGATATTTTAGCTGAAAAATTCTTTGTTGTCAGGGACTGTCTTATATGTTTAGGATGGTTAGCAGTACCTTTGGCTTCTACTTACTAGATTACATGAGTACTTTCTCAGTTGTGAAAACTAAAAGTCTCTCCAAACATTGCCAAATATCTTGTGGACAGTAAAACTGCCTGCAAGTTAAGACCACCTGGTTAGAAGGTAGCATCCTGCTGTGCTTACCAAAGAAAATTCAGTGAGACACAACAGAGTAACAATTCTGCAGATACTGTTTGGATCTGTGCCTTGCCCAAATCTCATGTAGAGTTGTAATACTCAGTATTGGAGGTGGCGCCTGGTGGAAGGTGATTGGATCATGGGGGTGGATTTCCCCTTTTGGTGCTGCTTGAGGGATAGAATTCTTGCAAGATATGGTTGTTTAAAAACGTATGCAGTACCTTCTCCCTAGCTCTCTCTTCCTCCTGTTCCTGTGGCCATGTATGATATGCCTGCTTCTTATTCTCCTTCTGCCATGATGGAAGCATCCTGAGGCTTCCTCAGAAGCAGAAGCCTATCCTGCAAAGCCACGAGCCAACTAAATCCCTCTTCTTTCAAAATTACTCATTCTCAGGCACTTCTTTATAGTAATGTGAGAAGGGACTAATACATCTCTGAAAGTCAGTCTGTTTAGCAACTTTTCTCTTGCTCTCTATACCATTTTATCTTTCAAGTGGAACAGGCTTTTAAAAATCATGGAACATATTTTATCCAATCACTACTGAAAGTCCGGTGTGCTTCACACTTATGTAGATACCATGATACCAATGGAAGCAGGAGGAATCTAACATTCTACATTATGTACAATATTCTTATGTTCATATGTACCTCAATAGACTAATTTTAAAATATTTCCTAAAAAAGAATGACATAGAACCATATATACTGACATGGAAAGGCATATAAAAAATACTTTTAACCGAAATTATCAGAATTGAAACATTAAGTATATAAGCCACTTTTAAAATTTGTATTGCTTTAATTGACAAGTAAAAATTGTATAGGTTTATGATATACAACACGATGTTTCCATATGTGTACATAGTGTGGAATGGCTAAATTAAGCTAATAAATTCATGACTTCACATGCTTAACAATTTTTGTGGCAAGAACACTTAAAATCTACTTTCTTAGCAATGTTCAAGTATACATTTAAATGAAAATAATCATTTGCTATTTTAAAGGAATATGTATCCATACTTACACACAGCTATACACACAACTTAGAGTAACAGAGATAAAATATTAACAATTTTTCCAGGGCAGTTTAATATTTATATATGGTAATTACTAATGCTATTCAACAATAAATATTTAAATATGGTAATTTACTGCCCTAAAAAAATCCTCAAAATGTATTTACAAAATAATATAGGTGGTTGTCATTTCCTAGAATTAAAAATCAGAAGGGAAACCTGAGAAATGTCTGGCAACTATGGTTCAGTTGAGAAAGCAAAAGAGAAAGAGGTCAGTGGGTTATACATAAATAGAAGTATCCATTATATCCGTATGGCACTTGCAGCAGATTTATAAGAACAACTAATTCTGAGGAAAGCTTATTGAAGGTTTCAAATAAATGGCATTAATGATTAAAATAACAAACTTTAAAAAATTTTTCTTTTCTTTTTTTTTTTGAAGCTAAGTCTTACTCTGTCACCCAGGCTGGAGTGCAGTGGCATGATCTCGGCTCACTGCAACCTCCACCTCCTGGGTTCAAGCTATTCTCTTGCCTCAGCCTCCCGAGTAGCTGGGACTACAGGCATGTGCTAGCATGCCCAGCTAATTTTTTATTTTTAGTAGAGACAGGGTTTCACTATGTCAGTCAGCCTGTTCTTGCTCTCCTAACCTCAGGTGATCTGCCCTTCAGCCTCCCAAAGTGCTGTGATTACAGGCCTGAGCCCACTAAATTTTATTTTTAATGGACAACCACAGTGTGAAAAAATAATGAATCCAGGCCGTAAAAAGCATTGAAGTGACATCTAGAAAGATTTACATCGTTGATCAATATAAAACAAGAGGACACTTCCCAACAATTGTCAATAAATTGACAATTCCAAATTTTGGTAAAATTATATCTGAAGTCAAATCATATGTTACATTTGAAAACTCAGTGTTTTATGGAATTTTCAATAAATACATCTCACTTCATTTATTAAGTTTATTTATTTCTTAAATGTTTAATTAAACTTTTCTAAGACCTTTGGCAAACACATTCCATCTACTTGTTTGTATTTTTCCTGATCTCTACTCTGGGCTATAATATAGAAAATAAATCAATAGATGTCATTTTTCCAGATATCAGTTTTTACGTTTGGAGAACCTGTTATGAAATTCTTATCTGCTTACACTTCAGCAGCCAATGGATGTCATCTTTTTTCATCTCTTCAGCTAACATTGATTATTCCTGCTAATGCCTTTCCAGATATCCTTGTGTAGAGTTGACCACTCCTGTCTTTCTTTTGCTATACTCATTGGGTTTATGCATGCTTCTACGAAATGCTAATGAAAATATCACTTTCACCAATAAGTGAAGTCATCGAGAGGAAGAACCTAGAGATACCTCAAGGCAAAATTTGGAATTTTAGGAACATTCTGGATTTAATGCTACTCCATGAACTTTAGCACTGGAAAGGATGAATTTTAATTTTACTGTTCTTTATTCGCATAAAGAAACTCTAATATTTGTACGTATGCTTTCATCTTTCACATAGCAAATCACTTTCTCCATTTACTTGTTCTGTTGTCTCCATAGTTCTGCTTGGTGATTATGACTTCTCTAGTTTATCAATATCACTTTAATCTCCCACAGTTAATTTCCTATTTCAAATTTCTAGGAGGGAAAACTAATTCGTCTCATTCTTTTGTTGTTGTTATTGTTCTGTCCCATTAGTCACAGGTCAGTAGGCTATCCACTGATGATATTCTTTGTAGTAGGTGACCGACCTTGATGCAATTAGAGTGCTTAGAGAGAAGGCAGTATTGTATACTACAGGATATTGCTTTCTTGGTTAGCACTATTTTTTTGCCAATTTTTAAAGGTAAAGAAGTTTTATAGGCAGTGAATGAAATGCCCTGTAAAACATAATCTAAAAGGTTTGATAAATATTGCTAATTTCCAAGCATTTCCAAGATCCCAAGGTAATGTTAATAAACTCTTTTCCATTTCTAATCTTTAAAACAAAGGTAAGCTGTATGAATTCTATAGAGTCCCAAGAGAAGTCCCATTTTGTACCTTTATATTCTTATTTCTAGCTCTAGGACAACTGCTCCATCAAAGGTATTTTTTCAAGTTCTAGATGTTTCAGCTTCTGTTGTCAGCAATGCTGATTCATAGGGAAAGAATTAAACAAAATGGAGTAGTGTTGTAAATGCACACGAAAAATCAATATTTGCTGAATTGAAGAGAAGAAATCAATAAAGGAAGGTATGTTATTATCAAACTTCTAAAAGGATTTTGCAAACAGTAGAGAGTAGACAAAATTCCTAAAACATATATCAGCTCAACTGTCCTTTAGTATGTTAGACTAAGGCAGTATAAAATGTAAATAAACAGACAAATGACATTGTGACTGTATATTAAGGAGATTAAAAGTAAACTAAAGAGCTCCTAGTGTGGTTTTTTGAAATGATGCTTTTTAAAGACTAATAATCTCTCTCAAAGTAGATTTATTTGTGCTAGTTGTTTGGTGTTGTTTGGGTGATATATTTATTTTATTTTAGTTATTGACCTCTGAGAAAAGAACATTTGTATATGGATGTATTATGCCCTTTTCATCAATAAAAAACACCATGAGTCAAGATGTCCTTATACAGCTTAAGATGTCATATTAACTCTTAATAGATCCAGGCCTTCCAAGAAGCTGATACACTCTCATCAATACAAGATGTCAATTCCTTGATAAATAGCCTTTTAAAAATGAGATTTGTGTTAGAAAATTGATAAAGAACCATAACATTTAACCATCATAAAATGAATCTGCCTTGACATTTATTTCATAAATCAAAATGTTTTAAAGTTCTATAAGGCAAAAGGCTAATACTTACTAAGAAAATTTCCCTGTTCTTTAGCCACAGTAAAATGCTTGCTATCCAATTCCTAATAGTAATGCTGGTTAGTATTTTACAGTGTTTTTTGTTTTTCAAAGAAATTTTTCAAATATACTTGGTTTTAGCCTCACAGCAACCCTGTGACATAAGTAAAGGCATATTGGGCCTATTTTACAGATGAAGAAATAGTGATGCAGAAAGAATTAACTATTTAACCAAAGTTATAAAACAAGCCGGGGATTGTAATTCCACTTACTGATTCTTCTAGAAGTGCTTTTCCTGTTCCTCTATACATCTTCTCTAAGGGAGGAATAACTGTCCTGCTTCCATATAGAATAATACAAAGTATTTCCATTTAGAAATAAAGCCTACTATTGCACTGATGTCTATACTAACCAACTATTATTGTATTGTCTGAGGTCATATTGAGGACAGCATAAGGAAATAAAAAATGCCAATATGTTTATAGCATTTTAGAAGGTGCCACATACTTATTAGGTCCAGTCATTTAAATAGAGCATTAGAATAGAATCCTGAAATGCCACAGATGGGTAGGAATAATAGCACATTTACCATGTGCCTAATATTGTTGTGTTTGATCCTAGGAGTTGTACGTTATTCATCATTTTAAATTTTACAGTAGAGAAAGTTGAGTTATGGAAAGGTAATGATTTGCTCCAGACCACATAGCTCCTTCATATTTTCAGTAGCAAATAACTATGAAAGGTAGTGTTCAATTTATCGGTAAAGGGAGGTTACCCATAAAATGATCTGAATGATTAGGAAAATGGTAGTGTGTCAAGATCAAAATAGCCTGGTTATTTTATGAAGGATGATACTTGGAGATACAAAAGCACAGGAAGCTACAGCAAAGATGTGCTCTTTTATTCTTTCTGTAGACCTTTTACGAAAAGTAAGAAATGATGGCTGAATGTCAGAAAATAACAAGAATTACAGAGTTAAATATCTGACTTTTGTTTAGAAAATATTAAAATAAAATGCTCATCAGAATTTTTATAAAAATGACTAAGCATGCTAGTCAGGTGTGGCCTGTAATATTAAGACACTGCTGAACATCAAAAATAATGACTCAATTGCATTGACAAGTATTTGAATAAAAACCATTCAGTTTTATATTGTAAAAATTAAACTGTATACCTAATAATAATCATTTTTAAAGCATTAAACTAGGGTAGCAAGTTCAAGTACTCCTTTAAATATAGAGACAGAAAAACACATTAGTTTTGAGAGTGAAATCTAGAATCAGATCAGACTCTGTATCTTCTAAATCCAGTGCTTTCTCTCTTGTCTTCCCCAGTGAGTGAGGCTTTTATGAAGAAAATGTGTGATTATAAAATAATGTTTGACTTTGGGGAATTTCCCTTGAATTTGTTTCTATTCTTTCATAAACACCAATGAATTATGAATCAATGGCATATTTTCCATATGTAATTTAAAACACGTTATGTTGTAGTTCAGTTTGTTTAATTGTGCCATTAATTTTATTGGATGGGATTTAATCGCTTTTATAACTTATTTATGATATTTTCTACATATTTTATCATGATGCTTCCATTAGTCCTAATTTGGATTACTCCAAAACATCTGTAACTTAACTTTGTGCCTCAGCAACATTAGACTCACTTATATAAATTTAATCATTGTAAATCTTGGAAATTGTAAACCACATGCCATGGGGATTCAGGAGGTGGTCATGCAAAAAAAAAAATGGATTGGTTATTTTAAAGCAAATAGACTTTGGAAGATTCTAGTCAACATTGTAATATTCAGTTCAATTTGAAAAAAAAATTGTCAAATTCATAGTATCTGTCATGCTTACTTTATGATGTTTGTTCCCAGTATCACTGCATTGTTACCTTAATAGTTAAAAAAAATTTCGAGATTCAATGTTTCAAATTCAGTAATAATTTACACTGAAACTGAAACATGCATTACAGGTGATTGTGCATTGAACATACTTGTGCAGAATGGATATAATAAAAGCATATGTTAAATGGGCAATATAAATATTTTATATTTTGTTTCAGGTTGCTTTTAATGATATAACAACAGATTCATGCATAAGCTCATTTTATTATACAGAACTATGAGGTGTAACATATATATATAAGCTCATAGTTTTATATAATAAATATATGTTACTCAATGTAAAGTCTACATATCAGTAACTGAATCATTGAGAAGAAAGAGTTTTTGCTCAGTAAGTATTTTGAACTAAAAACTAGAAAAACAGATGAATAAATAAATCTACAAAAAATATCAAAAAACTGTAATCCTCCTCTAACTTGCTTAGATATTCATACTTTTCATGGATACAACTTCTTAATTTATAAATACTTTTTAAATGTAATATTTAATAGCTGAGTTAAAACCATACATTAAAAATGTTTCTCTAGATCTTGTAATTCAGTGTGATGAACTGTATTGGTATTAATGTCTGGCTCTTGATTTTATGGCCACAGAGTAAGATGAAAGCCTTACAAAAACAAATATGAATTACATCCCTAAACAACTACTACAATACTAGTTTCATTTAACCTGTTAAGTATCCCTTGAGTTTCAGTATTTTTATTATAACTTCTCAGTAAGTGGAAACAAAATTTTACAAAAATAAAATATTTTGCAGAAAATGACTGTGTTGGTAATTACCCATATTAGACAGCTGAGAATATTTCTAAGATTAATTATTTTATTTAAAAAAATCTAGAAATGCCAATCTAATATAGCATACCCTGATGTTAGCTTTACTTCAGTGGCCTTATTGATGTTTAATTTAGTGAAGCAATAAATTTATTTAGAAAGGTGTTTCTGCATACATTTATTTCCAGGGTCTATTTTACAAAAATCTATTTATAGAATTTTTTAAAAATCGAGTAGTAAAGCATGCATTAGGTTGAGCATTACCAATAATTTATAGGGAGGAAGATTACTTCAGTGGTTGTGAACACAAGAAAGACAGGCCAATCGCTACAAAACATGTCAGTGTAATTGTTATTAATAGTTCACATACAAATGTAAAAGTCACTTGAATGTAGACTATGTATGTAAAATATAGTTACAATCTTCCTTGCAAGAGTGTATATTTGAAAATTACATTGCCAGCTTTTTCTTATTAAAATAAGCATATTTTTAGTGACAAACTGAAAGAGGGAGTGTGAATAAGAATACATATGAATATGTAGACTGAGGGATTATCACTTGTTTTGCTTTCATGCAATGTATTTGTATTTTGTCTTGAATTCTTTAGGAGGGCAAAGTGAATGGTGTGATTTACATGGACGACAGTGCTGCTACAAAAACCTGTTCAACTCCAAGGCCAACTGCAGTTTTGAGGTAAGTTATTAATAAATGGAATAAAAAAAAGAGAACCTAATTAAAAAATTAATAATAAGGAAAGAGGGAAATGTGTGTATTTGAGTTCAATTTGTCAACTTGCCATTTGCCATAATTCTCTTTTCATACTTTACTGGTGTCCAGCAAATAAATGTATAGAATTAATTAACTCACATATTTTATTTTTTATCCTGATGCCCTTTCTTAACAACTCAAGAGGTAAAATCTTAAATGGTTGGAAGAGAAGGTAGACCTAGGTTATAAGTTCTTAAGTAGATCATTTGTTTTTTATAAGTACAGCTTTACACTATTTTATGAGAAACTTTGATACCAAATTTATATCTAATTTTATTCAATTATAAATGCAGGAATAATTACAGAAAGATATTTCTTATTAAAACTAATATGCTTTCTATTTTGAGGAAGTTATTTTATTTTATTTGAATTAATGTATCAGAGATTTTCATGAATTAGAAAACAATTTAATGTTTCTTTTATCTACTTAGACTGAATAGTAAAATTTATTATAAAAATCTCTGCAACTTATTACTGACCATTGGTGTATTTAAAGTTATACTCCTTCACAGGTTTGGTAATAATTCACAAGAGTGTAATGAGTAAGAATTGTTTCCTACAAATAGACTGAGAGTTAGGCAATTGATACCTTGATATTAATTATTTAGTTAAGTTTGTCTTGCTTTATTGTATTACAGGAAGGAAACCCTTAACACACGAGTCCTGCGTAGAACTGTTTTTTAGGATTTTCAATGTACTTAGAAATACATAGCAAAGTTTAAAAGTAACCATAGAAAGCAATAGCAATGGAGTAAAAGGTTTAAAGACAATGATAATGCATATAGCAGAAGCTTGTTTTGTAGGATCCGTCCACTTAATAGGGATGAATTTGCCTAAAATACAAAAGTTTAAGTGGTATTTAAGGTTTGAAAAGGGCTTATTAATTTTGACTGGTGAAAACTTAAATACTCACTTGTTACTTTCTGATATGTGAGTCACCTTTCATTCAAGTAACATTTATTAACTGTCTGTTACTTAGCACATTCTAATTAAGGCATTAGGATAAAACGGTGGACGTAAAAAGTCCCAACTATCAAGCGGTCTTCTATGAGGTAGACAGGATACATGATTAAATTAGATAATGGTAATAACAATATGATAACCAATGTTTTGGCCTAAGCACAAGACACCTGTCAAGTTAGTTAATCTTCATACCAATAATATGAGGCAGTTACTAATATCATTCCTATCATTTAACTATGGAAACTGTAGTATTCTGCTTAGTAATTTGTCCAGAATCACATGCTAGTAAAATACAGAACTGGTATGATCAGTTATTTAATAGATAATATTAATTGCCATATAGAAAAAACAAAAATCAAGATATGTAAGAATGGAATATGACAAGGAAATGACTATTTTATGGAAAGTTGTGGTCATAAAGAGTTACACTGTTAAAGTGACATTTGATCACAAACCCAAGGGAACCTAGGAAATAATATCTAGAAGAAAATGGTTCAAGCACTGGGAAAGTATGGAGTCACATATGTGCTTAACACATTCAAGAAACAGTATGAATGTTCCCAGGGCAGGGCAAGCAAAGCCTACAGCAGGAGAATTACATTGATCAGCCATTTTGCTTTGGTGCTCAGTGAGATGGCGAGGTTCTAGAAAACTTTGAGAAGAGGGGAAACATGATCTGATTTGCACTTTAAAATGATCATTCCAACAACCTTATTGACAGTAAACTGAAGCAGGCAATGGAGGAAGTCATTTTGGAGGCAACAAATGTAATATAATAAAGAGATTATACTGGCCTAAATTTGGTAGGAGTAAAAGTATGAGCTTTGGATGAACTATGGATACATGACTTGCTGATGAATTAGGTGAGGCGAAAGAGAAGAGATGAGGCAAGTTGGGCTCCAAGTTCATATTTAGCTCTGAGATACTGGAAGCCTAACTATATACTGTTACCAAGAAGCTTGTTGGAGAGGCTGTTTGACAGAGGCAAATACAGAAGAGAAAAGAGAATGTTCTTTAGTAAGTGTGAGAGGATAGAATATAATGCATGAGAGAAGAATTGGTTTTAGATAAAGCTAATTTGTTTGGGTGTAAAGGAAGGCAGAATCTGTGAGTAAAGATGCAGATTAGTTGGTTAATGATACTACATAAAAGTGATTTTCTGAATTTCTGCTAGTTTATCATTTGAATTAGCAAGCAAAGTTATTAGCTAAAGTGAATATGGGGAAGAAGATATTAAAGGTATGAGACTAGGGAAGTAAAGTCAGTGTCCAAAAAAAGAAGGAAAGCAAATAGAATAGGTAAATGTGTGCTCCTCTTAAGCCATACTTAGCTGTTCAGGTATAGGCTTCAAGTAGGCAAAGTGCTGTATCAAATATAAAATAGACTGGATCTTTGTTTGTCTTTTACCTTATTATAAAGGAATAGAGTACCAAGAAGCTTGAGTACCCATGCAATTAAAGGAGGAGAGAATAGTGATTTTTTTTTCCCATTCTTACAACCACATTGCACAGAGAGAGAGAAGCCAGAAGTCTAACTGGTAAGAATTTTTACGCTTTTGCCAGCATGTCAGGCATCTGAGTTTCCTTCCCCTGAGCCATAAAGCCCTATTTACCCTGGAGTCCTGTGAAGGGGGAATAGAAAAAGATGTTATCTGCACATTGTCAAAAGTGTACCTTCTCAAGAGATGGCTCAGTTGGATTTGTAATTTCTTCCCAGTTCATTTTTAAGCCAAGCAGTTTAAGGTTTGGAGAAATTAAGCTTTTCCCAGTTTGGAGAATGCATCCAAAGGGAGTGTCCTGTGGGAAGGAGATGCAATTACTCATCCATGAAGACAGGACAGAGGAGGAAATAAGGAACGTGAAGGTGCTTCTTTCTACAGAGTCTGAGGGTCAGAGGAATTCCAGTGATTAAGCATGTACCTGCGAGGAGTGCAGGCTGAAGATAATTGTTTACCCATCTGTAAAGAGGGGAAAAAGCACCCCTTAGTTCCTTTCTCTTTTGAGTGAATATCTGGAGTGTGTGAGGGAGAGAAAAAAAAGGTGTCCCATTTTTTTCTTCCATTCTTATATTCCTGAGTCCTGGTGACCTTTGCAGGTGCCACCCATGGGTGCAAATGTAACCTTCACCCATGTACAGGGAGGCCTATTGAGTAGAAGTATTCTCACTCACTTAGCACTCTCCTGTCCTCCCACTGTCAGTAATATTTGGGTTCCCTAGACCTCATCTGTGCCATGGATGCAAGCATGACCTTCTTCCATGAAGTGGGGCATCTAATCATCAGGAATTAATCATGCTCACCTGTGCTGTACCCTTAGACTTTCAGAGTTTTCTACTTCTGTATCCCTCAGATCTAATTTTCCTTTCTGGGGCTTCAAAAAAAAAAAAAAAAAAAAAGAAAAAGAAAAAGAAGAAGAAGAAGAAGAAGGTGCTTCATGAGGGTGTATTAACCCATTATATTAGTCCCAGGTGGCCCTCTGCAATTGCAGCCGGCAACCAGTGTGGCTAGCTCCTCCATTTGAGGAACATAATGGCTCCTGAAAGTTTGGAGATGCCAGGAACTGCAAACCCCAAAGAGACTATTATAGCATGTCACAGCCCTGGCTTGGGAAACCCTGGGGTCTGAGCTTTCAGAAGGGCTGCAGCTGTTCTCTACTTCTTGTTGTCCACAATGTGGTGAATGTGGAGCAAGTTTCTGCCCTCTTTGTGTTACAGCTCTTTGAGTCCCACCATTCAGTGGGTCCCAAGTTCAAGAGTGAGATACATGGAAAACTAAAGGGTGAGCAAGGCAGAAAGGTGCTTCACTGAGCAACAGAACAGCTCTCAGTAGGGCAGCTCTTTTTCTTCAGGCAGGTCATCCTGATCTGATGAGTGTCTAACTCTCAGCAGAGAGGAGACCTACAGTGGGTAGCTCCTCTCTGCAGGCAGGTTGTCCTGACGAGTGTCCAGCTCTCAGCAAAGAGGGTAGCTGTAGTGGGTAGCTCTTTTCCACAGGCAGATCATCCAACCAAGTGTCTACCTCTCAGTGGAGAGAAGAACTGGCTAGCCATATGTAAAAAAAATGGAAACTGAATCCCTTCCTTACACCATATATAAAAATTAACTAAAGATGGATTAAAGACTCAAATGTAAAACCCTAAAATATAGAAACTCTAGAAGAAAATCTAGGCAATACCATTCAGGACATAGGCAAAGCGTACATGATGAAGATGCCAAAAGCAATTGCCACAAAAGCAAAAATTGACAAATAGGATCTAATTAAGCTAAAGAGCTTTTGCACAGCAAAAGAAACTCCATCAGAGTGTACAGACAACCTACATTATTGGAGAAAATATTTGCAAATTGTGCATGTGACAGAGGTCTAGTATTCAGCGCCACAAAGGAACTTAAACAAATTTACAAGAGAAAACAAACAACCCCATTAAAAAGTGGGCAAAAAACATGAACAGACATTTCTCAAAAGAAGACATATATGTGGCCAACAAAGTCCAACCTCACTAATCACTAGAGAAATGCAAATTAAGACCACAATGAGATACCTTTCTATGTAGTCATTTAATGCTATGAAGTTTCCTCTTAGCACCACTTTTGCTGTATACCAGAGGTTTTGATAGGTTGTGTCACTATTATCATTCAGTTCAAAGAATTTTTAAATTTCTATCTTGATTTTACTGTTGACCCAAAGATCATTCCAGAGGTTAACATCCATGTATTTTCATAGATTTGAGGATTCCTTTTGGAGTTCATTTCCAGTTTAATTCCACTGTGGTCTGAGAGAGCACTTGCTATAATTTACGTCTTGATTACCTGTCTAGTGCTGTCAGTAGAGTAATGAAGTCCCCTACTATTATTGTGTTGCTGTCTGTCTCATTTCTTATACCTAGTATTAATTGTTTTATAAATTGGGGAGCTTCAGTGTTGGGTACATATATATTTAGGACTGTGATATTTTTCTATTGGAGTAGTCATTTTATCTCATACCAGTCAGAATGGCTATTAGTAAAAAGTCAAAAAAAAAACAACAGATGCTTGAGAAATTTTGGAGAAGAAAAAACACTTTTACACTGTTGGGAGTGTAAATTAGTTCAACCATTGTAGAAGGCAGTGTGGTGATTCCTCAAAGAACTAGAGGCATAAATACCATTTGACGCATAAATACCCATTACTGGATACATACCCAAAAGTATATAAATTATTCTATTATAAAAATACATGCATGTGTATATTCACTGCAGCACCATTAACAATAGCAAAGACATGGAATCAACCTAAATGTCCATCAGTGATAGACTGGATAAAGAAAATGTAGTATGTATACACTATAGAATACTGTATAGCCATAAAATGGAATGAGATCATGTCCTTTGCAGAAACACAGATGAAGCGAAAACCATTATCTTCAGCAAACTAATACAGGAACAGAAAACCAAATACACATGTTCTCACTTATAAGTGGAAGCTGAATAATGAGAACACATGTCCACATGGGGGAACTACACACACTAGGGCCTGACAGAGGATGGAGGGTGAGGGGAGACAGAGCATCAGGAACTATAGCTAATGAAGGCTGGGCTTAATACATAGGTGATAGGATGATCTGTGTAGCAAATCACCATGGCATACATTTACCTATATAACAAACCTGTGCATCTTGTACATGTACCCCTGAACTTAAAATTTGGAAATAAAACAAAGAAAGAAAGGAAAGAAAGAAAGAAGAAAATAAATGAATGCAAGATATATACCTTTAAAAATATACCTTTTTCCCCCAGGGACCCTCAAATAAACTTCTATTATGAACAGAGCCTTAAAAAATTGATCTTCACTATTGAGAAAAGAGAGTCTTTATTTTCTTATGTGTGTTGAAGATGGGCAGACACAAAATGTTCCTTTGCATTGGAGTTTTATGGTTACTCAATGTTCAGTACTAAAGTTGTACGTCCCATCTTTGTAGTGATGATAGCAAAGCTTAAGCATACCTAGGCCTAATTGTGTTCTTGTTTCCTTAACGTTTTCTAATTTTATCAAAGCCTCCACAGTGTTAAGGGTTGCTCATATTAATCCCTGCTAACAGGAAGCATAGGTATTGTGCTTTTCTCATGCTATTTTATACTGTTTGGAAAGAATGGATGGCTGAGGGCCTGGGCCATAGTGACTGCTCTGCAAAGATCTATTGAACTTTTGATTGTGAGATCTTAATAACATAAAATTAATAATAGCTGATATGCATTGATAATTTATTCTGTGCCTAAACTGACTTTAAGAACTACTAATTTATATGCTGTTTTGACAAGAATGTGACATTTTCATCATAGCAGTTTGACATGAAGGATATTCTGAAAGAGCCTCTAAAAAAAGATTACGTTTTCAAATATTTTACGTAGTAATTGAAATATTATTTTTTAGACAGGTAATTTTTGAGACAGTTATTCCATCACACCTTGAACTTTCCTGGATCCCCGTGTTCTTTCTAGGGCTGAGCCAGGAATTTGGTAGCTAGTAGTGGAGTGAAGTATATGGGCTGATCATTTCTTGGGCCCTGCGGCCCAAGCGTGAGGAGATATTATAAAAAGGCTTTCACACACAGCTTTTACACACAGTATTTGTTCATTCAAAACAATCAACAAACCCACAGATGATACACTTGTTTTTTTTTTTAACATTTTGACTCTGTTGCATTGTCACAGGCATTATGTTAAAGAGATTCATTAACTCCATGACAAAACTCCTGTTTTGGTTTAGACATAGTGTGTTTAAGCTTTGAAAAAGATAATTATTAAGAATACTTTTTGCTAATTTTCTGGCAGTAACTATTATTACTTGGTTATAACGATCCCAGTGTAATTACTCTCCCAAAACAAATGTTTTGAGTTTTGGGGTTTCTGTATTACTTGAGTTCCTAATTTATAATTAGAATATAAAAGAAGATTCATTTATCCAATTTTGTTATGACACCTAAGAAAAATAATATTTACCAGAATCTGGGTGAATTTATGGGAAAAGTGAATTAGCACTTTTAAAAAGCCAATTTTTAGCAATATTATTTATAGGAATGACTATGGGAATTATTGTATTTCTGTGCTCCAAATCTATGAAAATTTGATAGGAAAATATAAGAGACATTTAATTAGAAACAATTAAATATAACTAGTGTTTCTTCTTGATCCAAATACAGTTTTAAAAGGTTTGTGTGACCTCAGATGATCTGATAATGTCTGGCCTTAATATCTCCTATTTAATTTATTCTTAATCATTTATGAGTCACAGGTTTCATTAAGAGGTAGTATGGTATAAACTTTGTCCAGAGACACAAAGATTAATGGAAAAAACAAGAAACCCAGAAATAGTCTCACAAAAAAATGTCAAGTTTTGACAAAAGAGTAAAAAGCAAATGAGTGAAAGAGAGATTACATGACTTTTTCAACAAATGGCAATGGAGTAATTGAATGTACATGGGGAGAAAAAGAAACTTGATCTAAGTCTGCCACTTTATACACACATTAACTCAAAATGAATCACTGGGCTTAAGTGCAAAATGAAATGTATAAAAATTTTGGGATAACTAAGACATGGAAGAGAATCTTCAGAATCTAGAGTTACTCCAAAAGATCTTAGACTTGACAACAAAAGCACAAAAAATAAAAAGAAAATGGTGGGGAGAGGGATAAAGATGTCTGAGTAGATGTAGGTAGCATATGCCTCTTCCCTGGAGAGGAACCAGCATAGTAACTAGATATTCACATTTCCAACAGTTCATCTAGGAGAGAACGTTAGAGAATTCACCAGAGAAGAGATGAGAGACATCAGAAGTAAGTAAGGAGAGGGTTTAAAACAGCTTGCCGGGCTGGAAACTGACAGCCAGTATAGGCTTCTGTATTCAAGGAAACAGTAGGAGAAAAATCCCCAGGGCTCCACACGCTTAAATAGGCTTGAACAAACTTGGATGTAGAGGAAATCCTTTACCCACTTGGGCCTCAGATCTGACATACGGATCTGCCTAAAGATTGCACAGAGACATTACTCCAGTAAAAGAACCCACCAGAATCCCACAGGCATCTGAACCTGAAGCAGCCTCAGCTGGGAACAGTTTTGATAACCTAGACACCAGGGATCTGCAGATATAGCTGCTGTCACTGTGCTGCTCTAAGGAAAGAGAAGAGAGACTGGGCATTCTTACACATCCCTGGGAAAGTGTCTACCTCCCTGCTGTAACAATGCTGTTGAGACTGAGACTTGAACAAACCACACTTCCCCTAGCTTTTTGCCTACACTGCTTACCTGGGAAAGACCCTGCCCTCACTGCTGCCTACCCAAATATTTTGAGTGTTCAACACTGTCCTGCACCCTGCCCTCGTCCTGATTTGGGGCTGACATGAATGCAACTGTAAGCCCAGCTAAGAAAGGATGTGGAAAGAAGGCTCAACTATAAACATACAGGACAACACACACTGCCCAGCAGTGGGCTTCCTTGAGGCTGAGACACAAGTGGACCATACTTTCCACTTATTTTACTCACATTGCTTGTCTGGGAAGATCCCTGTCCTCTCTGGCCCCAGGCCCAAGGCACACATTTTGAGAGTTTAACATTGGCCTACACTCTGTCATTGGACTTAATTTCAGTAGATGTGGCTGTAGATGCTTGCTGGACAAAGAAGGACAGGGAAACCAGGCTCTCCTATGCATATCTAGGACAATACCCACTGCTCTGCACTGGGCTACTGCTGAGACATGACCTGAGTGCAAGCAAACTGCACTCCCTACAGCTTTTTACTCATGTTGCTCACCTGAGAGGGGCTTCATCCTCTGCTCTCACAAGTTCACAGATGGTACCATTTTGAGAGTCTAATGCTAAACTGTACCCTACTTCGGAGCTGAGTTTGAGATGACATGGCTGTAGCTGCCACTTATCCAGATGGGAGACAGGAGAGACCAATATCCTAAATACACTTAGGACAATACCTACCACCTTGCTGCTGTGGCTGAAGGAGGGGCTGGAGACTTGTCTGCCTAACACTTCATAGCTACCAGCAACGTCCGCATAGATTACTGGAGTTCTAATGTGTTGCTCCATCACTGCTACTGCCATCACCTACACCACACCCACTGCTTAGGGGCCTGAGAACCCCCACCCCACATACTTGACCCATTACAGCCACAACAACCTTCTAGAAGAGCCACAAAGAAGCCTAAGAATCAGCTATCCAGGACCAATTAACACAATAACCACTAGTGCAAGAGGCACTGGGGCCTAAAAACAGGGACATTCACCCCACTGCTGCCACCACCATGGCACAAACACTGGTACAGTTTTGGTCCAAGACTCTGATAACCATCAAATTTCAACTAATAACTGTACCCTAAACCACTCAGAAAATTACAGATATCAATAACTCTGTGTGCTGCCAAGGAAGTCATACAAAGATTACACTACTGCAAGTACCCCAAATTAAAGCCAAAGTATCTTACTCAACTTACAACACACATGCATCTTCCAGGGAAAAAAAGATTCCCCTAAGATTAATTTCAAAAAAAATGGAATAAATGACTGGTATGACAGTTGCTCAGATATTAATGAAAAGACACAAAAACCATTAAAAAGCAGAGAAATACAGCACCATCAAAGAAACACAAAAATTGTCCAGGACCAAATTCCAATAAAAAATAATTTCTGAAAATGTAAGATAAAGAATTTAAAATATTGATCTTAAAGAGGCTCAGTGAGACTCAAGAAAACTCTGAAAACAAATGTAAAGAAATTAGAAAATCAATTCAGAGTGTGAATGAGAATTGTACCAAGAAAACCTACACACACACACACACACACACACACACAAACCCCAAAATTCTGGATGTAAAAAATTCATTGAAGGAAACACAAAAAACATGCAAAAGCTTTAATAATGTATTAGACCAAAAAGAAGAATCTGAAAATGTAAAGACAGTTCTTATGAAATAATCTAGTCAGATAAAAAGAAAGAAAAAAAGACTTTGAGACACCTAGAACTATAAAAAGTGATCAAGCTGATAAATTATCAGTATTTCATGGGGAAGAGAGAGAAAAAATTTAGAAAACCTTTTTAAGAAAATAATAAAATCTTTTTAGGTCTAGCAAGAGAGTTATACAACTAAAGAGGAGGTCCACTGATTCCCGGAAAATACATTGCAGAAAGGTCTGTAGCATGTCATGATATATTCATAATGTCTAATAAAGTCAAAGTGAAAGACAAAAATTAAAATTAGCAAGAAAGAAGAATCTAGACACTTATAAAGGAAATCCCATCAGAGTAAGAGTGAACTTTTTAACAGAGTGGACTATTCACCATCATGAAAATACTTAGGAATACAAAATTCACAGGTCATGTAAAATAACCACACAAAAAAGGAACCTAAAAAATTAAATGCCTACATGAAAGAATTTCACCAAACCACAAGGACAGAAAAAAAATAAAAAAGAGGAAAAGAAATAAACAGAGAATTTATAAAACAACTTAAAAAATTAAAATGATCACAGGAAGACCTCACATATCAATAATAACTTTGCAAATGAGTTAAATGCCTCACTGCAAAGATTGAATGAATAATAATAAAAAAAAGATTGAACTACGTGTTGTAAACTATTACAAGAAACTCATCTTATGCATAAAGACACATACGGATTAAAGATATCTTACACTAATGGAAACCAAAAGCAAGCAGGAATAGCTGTATTTAGATCAGATAAAGCAGTCTTTAAATAAGAAATGGTTTAAAAAAATGACAAATGCAGTCATTATATAATGATAAATTGACCAATTAACAATGAAGATATAATAATGCTAAATATGTATGCACCCAACATTATATCACCCAAATTCACCCATAAAAAAGATACTTTAAAAAAGAGAGATAAGTAGTAATATATTAATAGAGGGGGACTTTAATACCCAAATTACAGTAATAGACAGATCATTGAACCATAGAATTAACAAAGAATCATTCACATTAATTGGACTTTAGATCCAATAAACTTAACAGACATTTACAAAACATTCTACCCAAGAAATACAGAATATATACATTTTTTCATCAACACATGGAAAATTCTTCAAGATGGGCCACATATTAGTCCACAAAACACATCTTAACAAATAAAACAAATGTAATAAAATAATATCGACTGTCTTCTCAAACCACAGTGGGATAAACCTAGAAATCACTACCAAGAGGAAGTTCAGAAAGTATAAAAAGACTTGAAAATTAAATAACATGCTCCTGAATAATCACTGGCTCAATGAAGAAATTAAAATAAAAATTTAAAGTGTTTTTATATGAATAAAAAGGAAACCAGAACATAACCAAAACCTGTGCAGCAAAAGCAGTGCAAAGAGGATATTTACACCACTTAATGCCAGTAGGATTACCACAAATTAATAATCTAAGGCCACACCTCAAGGAACTAGAAAAGCAAAAATAAACAAAATCCAAAGTCAGCAGAAGAAAATCAAAGCAGAACTAAATGAACTAGAGACCCCAAACCCCCCAAAATGACAAGACAAAAGGTCAACGAAACAGAGTTGATTATTTGAACACAAACAAAATTAATAAACCACTAGCCAGACTAAGCAAAAAGAGAGATCAAAATAATCACAATCAGAAATGAAAAAGAAGATACTACAATTGATACCCCAGGAATACAAGAGATTATCAGAGACTATTATGAACGACTATATATCCACAAATTTGAAAACCTAGAGAAAATGGATCCATTCCTAGAAACATACAACCTTCAAATATTGGACAAGAAAGAAATGGAACTCTTGAACAGACCAATAATAAGTAGTAAGATTAAATCTGTATTTTAAAAACTTCCAACAACAACAATACCAAAGCCTAGGACCAGACAGATTCACAGACAAATTGTATGTACTAAAGCATCGAGATGATGGAAAATTTTTATAACTCATTTTATGAAGCCAATATTTCCTGGATACAAGAATGAGGTAAAGACACAACCAAAAAAGAAGGCCTCAGACTAATATCTCTGATGAACATAAGTACTAAAATTCTCAACTAAGTACTAACAAATAAAAGTCAACAGCAAACAAAAAAGATGATACATTATAATCATGTGGGATTTATTCCAGGTATGTAAGGATGTAACATACACAAATCAATAAAGGTGAAACGTAAGATAAAGACTATTAAAGACAAATACCATATGATCTTCTTAATAAATGCAGAAAGGGGATTTGATAATATTCAACAACCCTTCAGAATAAAAGTCCTCAAAAAACTGGATATAGAAGAAACATAACTCAACATAAGAAAGGCCATATATGACAAACCCACAGTCAACATCATAATTAGCCTGGAAAAGTTAAAGCATTCCTTCTGTGAACTGGAACAAGAGGAGGATGCCAATTTTCAACACTCTTATTCCACACAGTACTGAAAGCTCTCACCAGAGCAATCAGACAAGAGAAAGAAATCAAAAGCAATGCAATTGGATAAGAGGAAGTTAAATTATTACTCTTTGCTGCTACTGATGGTGATCTTACATCTAGAAACCCCTAGGAACTCTATCAAAAAACTCATTTCATAATTGAATGCAGAAAAATTTCAGAATACAAAATTAATATATGTTACATTAATATAGTTACATTTCTATAGCTATAGAAATGCTACAGAAATCAGTATCATTCCTATACACTAATAACTGTCTAGCTGAGCATCAATCAAGAATACAATCCTTTTAAAAATATTTACAAAAATAAAAAATACGCAGCAATATATTTAACCAAGAAAGAGAAAGGTATCTATAAGGAAAACTATAAAAGACTGACAAAAAAAAGTCATAGATGACACAAACAATGGAAAAAACATTTTATGTTCATGGATTAGTTGAATCAATATCACTGAAACAACTGTACTTCCCAAAGCAATATACACATTGAATGCAATGTGTATCAAATTACCAAAATCACTTTTCACAGAATATGGAAAAAAAATCCTAAAACTCTCATGGAACCCAAAAAGAGCCCAAGTAGCCAAAGCAGTTCAAACCAAAAAGAACAAAGTGAGAGACATCCCTATCCAACTTCAAATTATACTAAAAGACTAAAGCAACCGAAACAGCATGATACTGGTATAAAAACAGACATAGACCAATAGAACAGAATAAAGAACCTGAAAATAAAACCACATCCCTAAAACCAACTGATCTTCAAAACAGATGACAAAAATGTACATTGAGAAAAGTATACTCTATTCAGTAAATGATGCTGGGAACAACAGATAGCCATATGCAGAAGAAGAGAACAAGGCCCATATCTCTTATTATTTACAACAATTAATTAAAGATGGACTAAGATCTAAATGTAATACCTGAAATTATAAAAATTCTAGAAGAAAACCTAGAAAAAACTCTTCTTATCACTGGCCAGAAAATTATAATCAAGTCCTCAAAAGTAAACACAACAACAGTAGACGAATACTGAGGGAATGGTGCCTTGGGCACCACCAGGTCCCATGTGGCTCTCAGTTTAAAAAAAAAAAAGACAAATGAGATCTAATGAGACTAAAACCTTCTGCACAGTGAAAGAAACAATCAGGAGAGTAAACAGACAACCAACAGAATGAGAGAAAATGTTCACTAACTGCACATGTGATGAAGGACAAATATCCAGAATCTAGAAGATATTCAAACAACTTAACAACAACAAAATTACCCCATTACAAAGTTGGCAAAGGAGATAAACAGATGAAAAATGCTCACTAATCATCAGAAAAATCTAAATTAAAACCGCAGTGAGATACCATCTGTGTAGTCCATTTGCATTGCTCTAAAATAATACCTGAGGCTGGATGATTTATGAAGAAAAAAAAGATTTATTTTGGCTTGTGGTTTAGCAGGCTGTATGAGAAACATGGTGCTGGCATTTGCTTCTGTCAAGGCCTGAGGGAGCATATGATCATGATAGAAGGTAAACAGGCAGCTGGCATTTTACATGGCAAGAGAGAGCAATAGAGAGGAGGACATCCAAGACTCTTAAACAACCAGATCTCATATGAACTGACTAAGATCTCAACACCAAGATGATGATTCTAAGCCATTCATGAGGGATTTGTCTTCTACCAGGCCCCACCTCCAACATTGGTATTACATTGCAAGATAAGATTTGGAGGGGAGGAAACTCCAAAGCATATTATTCTACCCCTGAACCCTGAAATCTCACATTTTCTCATGTTGCAAAATAAAATTATCTCTTCTAAACAGTCTATCAATGTCTTAAAATCATTCCAGCATCACTCAAAAGTCCAAAGTCTTACCTAGAAAAGGCAACTTCCTTCCACTGTGAGCCTATAAAATTAAAACCAAGTTATCTTCTTCCAAGATACAATAGTGGTACAAGTATTGTGTATACATTTCCATTTTAAAAGGAAGAGATAGACCAAAAGAAAGTGGTAATAGAACCTATGCAAGTCTAAAACCCAGCAGTGAAGCAGTTAAATCTTAAAACTCTAAAACAATTTCCTTGGACTTCATGTCCTGCATCTAGGGCATGCTGGCGCAAAGAGTAGATGCCCAAGGCCTTATGTAGCTTTGCTTCTGTGGCTTTGTAGGGTGCAGCCAATGTGGCTTCTTTCATGGGTTGGATTTGAGTACCATTCTGTAATCTGGAAGGTGGCAGCCCACTTTCCACATCTCTACTAGGCATTGCTTCAGTGGAGATGATGTGGGGGCTCAAACCCCACATTTCCACTTGGCATTGATCTAGCAGAGTATCCCTATGGGATCTTCACCCTTGTAGCAGGCTTCGTCTTGGGCAATCAGGCTTTCTAACTAAATCCTCTGGAATATAAGTGGAAGCTGCCAAGCCTTATTCACTGTTGCATTCTGTGCATCTCCAGGCTTAACACAACAAGGAAGTCACCAAAGCTTATGGCTTTCAATATGCAGAGTGGCAACCCAAACTGTACCAATCTCTTTGAGTTGAAGCTATAGCTGGAGTAGCCACAATGCGAGGAGCAGCCTCCTGAGGTGGCACAGGACATTGGCACCCCCGGCCTGGTCCATGAAACCACATTTTCCTCCTAGCCTTCTAAGCCTGAAATTGGAGGGGCTACCTCAGAGGTCTCTGAATTGCCTTCGTGGAATTTCCCCCAATGTATTAGATATTAGCAGTTGGCTTCATTTGAATCATGCTAACTTCTCTGGCAAGTAGTTGCTCCATAGCCTGCTTGGATTCTTTCTTTACCTCAAGATCAGGCTACAAATTTTCCAGATTTTTCTGCTCTTCTTCCCTTTTAAATATAAGTTCCAACTTTATGTCAGATGATTTTTTTGCTCCCAGATTTGATCATATGTTGTTAGAAGCAAATAGCACACTTCTTGAGCAGTTTACTGCTTCAACATGTCTGCCAGATACCGTAAGTCATCACTAATAAGTTAAACTTTCACAGATCCCTAGGACATGAGTACAGTTCAGCCAAGTTCTTTGCTATAGTGTAGATAACAAAGGTGACCTTTACTTCAATTCCTGATAAGTTTTTAATTTCCACCTGAGTCCTTGTCAGCCTGGATTTTAGTGTATATATCACTAACAGCATTTTGGTTACACATTTAACCACATTCTAAAAACTTTCAAAGTTTTTCTTGTCGTTCTGTCTTTTTCTGACCCCTCCAAACTCTTCTAACCTCTTCATATTAACCAGTCCCAAAGTCACTTTTACATTTTCAGGCACCCTTTATAGCAACATCTCACTCCTGGTATCAATTTTCTGTGTTAGTCAGTGTGTGTTATTCTAAGGAAACACCTGAGGCTGCTGTTATAGTTTGGATCTGTGTCCACAGTCAACTCTCATATTCACTTATAATCTTCAAAGTTGGAAGTGAGGCCTTGTGAGAGATAATTAGATTATGCATGAGGATCCTTCATGAATGGGTTAGCACCATCCTCTTTTGGTACTGTATAGTGAGTGAGATCTTATGAGATCTGGTTGTTTAAAAGTGTGTGGCAGCTCCCCACCCCCTTCTTCCTGTTCCAGCCACATAAGGAATACCTGCTTCCTATTTGTGTTCTGTCATGAATGAAAGTTTCCTAAGGTCTCCCAAGCCATGCTTCTTTTAAAGCCTGAAGAACCATGAGCCAATTAAACCTATTTTCTTTATAAATTACCCAGTCTTAGGTATTCCTTTATGGACATGTGAGAAAAAACTAATACAGAAAATTGGTACCAAAAGGTGGGGCATTATTATCAAGATACCTGGAAATTTGGAAACAAATTTGGAACTTGGTCATTTGCAGAGGTTGGAAGAGTGTGGAAAGATCAGAAGAGTAAATTTGGATTTTCTAAAGCCTTGTTAAATTGCGACCAAAATGCTGACAGTAATAAGGACAGTGGAAGTCAAGCTGAGAGCTCAGATGGAAATGAGAAAGTTATTGGGAACTGGAGCAAAAGTCACTTTTGTTATGCATTAGCAAAGAGGGTGGATGCATTGTGCTCCTGCTTTAGGGATCTGTGGAACATTGAACTTGAGAGTGATAATTTAGGGTATCTGGAGGAAGAAATTTCTAATCATCAAAGCACTCAGGATTGGCCTAGCTGCTTCTAACAGCTGGTGCTCATATGCATGAGCAAAGAAATAAATTGGAATTGGAATTTATGTTTAAAAGAGGAGCAGAGAATAAGAGTTTGGAAAATTTGCAGCCTGGCCATGTGGTTGAAAAGAAAAGCCTATTTTCATGGGAGGAATTCAAGCTGTCTGCAGAGATTTATATAAGTAAAGAGCTGAATGTTAATAGCCAAAACAATTGAAAGGCCTCCAAGGCATTTCAGAGACTTCCACATTAGCCCTTGCCATCAAACACCTGGTGATCTAGGAGTACTGAATAGTTTCATGGACCAGTATCAGGGCCCTGTGACATTGCACAGCCTCAGGACACTATTTTCTGCATCCCACTCATTCTAGCTTAAGCTGTGGCTAAAAGGGCACTTGGTACACCTTGGCCCACTGCTTCAGAGGATGCAAGCCATAAGCCTTGGTGGTTTTCACATGGTGTTAATCTGGTGGGATTGCAGAGTGCAAGAGTTGAGGCTTAGAAGCATCCACTTAGATGTCAGAGGGTGTATGGGAAAGCCTGGATATCCAGGCAAAAGTCTGCTTCAGGGGTGGAGAACTCATGGAGAATTTCCACTAGAGCATTGCAGAGAAGAAAGGTGACATTGAATCCCCCACACAGTCTCCACTGGGGCACTGATTAGGATCTGTGAGAACAGGGCCACAATCCTCCAGATCCTGAAATGATAGATCCATGTATGGCTTGCATCCTGAGCCTGGGGGAAGTGTAATTAGTCAATACCAGCCTATGAGAGCAGCTGTTGGGGCTGAACACTGTAAAGTCACAGGGACGAAGTTGCCCAAGTCTTTGGGAGTCCACCTCTTGTACCACTGTGCCCTAGAGGTGAGACATGGAATCAAAAATTATTTTCAATCTTTAAGATTTAATGAATTCTTGTCCTGCTGGGTTTCAGACTTGCATGGGGCCTGTAACCCCTTTTTTGGTTGATATCTTCCTTTTGGAAAGGGATATTTTTTCACAGCCTGTACCCCCATTGTATCTTGGGAGTAATTAACTTGTTTCTCATAGGGGAAAGGGACTTTCTTTGTCTCAGATGAGACTTGAGACTTCGGACTTTTGACTCATTGCTGAAATAAGGTAAAACTTTGGAGAACTGTTGAGAAGGGATGATAGTATTTTAAAATGTGAGAAGGATATGAAATTTGGAAGGATCCAGGAGCAGATAATATGTTTTCACTCTGTGTTTCCACCTAAATCTCATGTTAAATTTTAATTTTTAATGTTGAAGGTGGGGACATATGGGGGATTATTGGATCATGATGGATCCTTCTTGAATGGTTCAGTATCCTCTCTTCTTAGTACTGTATAGTGAGTGACTTCTTATGAGATCTGATTGTTTGGAAGTCTGTGACACCTCTCCTTTTTTTTCCCCTCTTTCTCCTGTTCCACCACATAAGACATGCCTGCTTCCTTTTCACCTTCTGCCATGATGGAAAATTTCATGATGCTTCCCCAGTCATGCTTCCTATATAGCCTGTGGAACTGTGAGCCAATTAAACTCCTTTTCTTTGTAAATTACCCAGTCTCAGGCATTTCTTTATAGCCATGTGATAATGGACTAATACTTCTGGGTAATTTATAAAGAAAAGATGTTTATTTTGGCTTGTGGTTCTATAGATTTTAGGAGAAGCATGGTGCCAGCATCTGTTCCTATTGAGGCCTCAGGAAGCATACCATCATAGCGGTAGGTGAAGGGTGATCTAATATATCACATGGAGAAAAGTAAGAGAGTAAAGAGGGAGTTCCCAGACTCTTTCAAACAGCCAGATCTCATGTGAACTAACTGAGGAAGAGCTCACTCATTGCTATGGGGTTAATAGTACTAAGCCTTTCATGAGGGACCTGCCCCCATGAATCATTCGCTACCCACAAGGCCCTACCTCCAACAATAGGAATTGAATTTCAATGTGAGATTTGGAGGGGACAAACATCCAAATCATGTTACCATCTCACACCAGTCAGAATAACTATTATTAAGAAATCCCAAAACAACAGATGTTGGTGAGAATGCAGAGAACAGAAAATACTTATAAACTCCTGGTGTCAGTTTTTATTATAACCTTTATAGTAAACAGTGTAGGGATTTTTCAAAGACCTAAAAATAGAACTACTTTTCAATCAAGCAATTCCACTACCAGGCATATAATTAATTATTTATCCACAAGCATAAAAATAAATTACCGCACACCATTGATTAAAATTAACTAAAATAAATAAATTAACTAAAATAAAATATAGACCTAAATTTAAAACCTAAAATTATACCTAGAAGAACACACAGGAAAACAACCTCTGTAACCTTAAAATAAGAACTATTTTTGATATAATACTGTGAGTGTGATTCATATTAGAACAAACTGATAAATTTATCTTCAATAAAATTGAAGATTCATACTTACAGTTAGGAGAATAAGTGGCCAGGCACAGAGTGAGAAAAACTATGTCCACTATATGTATCTGGTGAAGGAATAATAATTAAAATATGTCTGGAACCCTTAAAATGGAGTGATAGTAAGCTAACAATCCAATTACACTGCAAGAGCAAAAAACTTGAACAGCCGCATAATCAGAGAAGACGTACTTATTTGATGGCAAACAAGCATGTGAAAAGAAATTTACACACATTAATCATTAGAACAAGGAAAATGACAACCACAATGAGATACCACTATAATGACTACACTTCTGTTAAAATGGCTAAAATTAAGGAGACTGACTATACCACTGGTTGAGAAGGGTGTGGAATAATAGAAACTCAAACATTGTTGCTAGGTATGTAAAACAGAAAACAAATCTGGAAAATAGTTTGACAGTTTCTTAAAAAGTTAACCCTACACCTGCCATATAATCCATATACCCCATACCAAATACTTATTATAAACATATTATTGTAAATATGTTGTTTTTTTTCTCTGAAATAAGTATTTGGTATGGAATATGTAAATTATAAGCTGTATTCATAATTGTCTTGAAGACAACTCGAATGGTTATTAACAAGTGAAGTTGTGATATATCCATGAAATCAAATGCTACTCAGCACAAACTTAGAAAGAATAATATTGATACAAACTACAATATGGATGAACCTGAAAAGAATTAGGTTGAGTGAAATAATCCAGACAAAAAAGATAATATATTTTGTGATTTCATTTATGTAATATTCTAGTAATTGCAAACTAATATGTATTGCCAGAAAGCTGGTCAGCGGTTTTCTGGAGATGAAAGTGAGTGTAGGAAGGAGTGAGAAAGAGAAATTAAAAAGAGATGAGGAAAATATATGGAGAATTCAAACAATTCAACCAGAAGAAAACAAATAACCCTTTATTAAAAAATGGGCAACGTAAATACATAGATGTTTTCGAAAGACTACATGGAAATTGTTGATAGCTATATGAAAAACAATGTTCAATATCACCAATCATCAGGGAAATGCAAGTTGAAACCACAATGAGATGTCACCTCACACCCATTAGAATGGCTACTATAAAAAAGGTTTTTAAAATAACAAATGCTGGTCAGGCATGGTGGCTCATGTCTGTAATCCTAGCACTTTGGGAGGTGGAGGTGGGCGGATCATGAAGTCAGGAGTTTAAGACCAGCCTGGCCAACATAGTGAAACCCCATCTCTACTAAAAATACAAAAATTGGCTGGGCATGGTGGTGTGTGCTTGTAATCCCAGCTACTCAGGGGGCTGATGCAGGAAAATTTCTTGAACTGGGACCCAGGAGGTGGAGGTTACAGTGATCCAAGACTGTGCCACTGCAATCCAGCCTGGCCTGCAGAGCAAGCAAAGAAGGAAAAAGAAAAGTAACAAATGCTGGCATGGATGTGGATAAAAAGGAGCTCTTGTATACTGTTAATGAGAATGGAAGTCAGTAAAGGCATTATGGAAAATACTATGGAGATTCCTCAGAAAATTAATATCATCCAGCAATTCTCCACTACTGGTTATATCTAAAGATGTGAAGTCAGTATGTTAATAAGATATCCGTATTATCATGTTCACTGCAGCATTATTCACAATAGCCAAGACATGAAATCAACCTATGCCTATCTATGGATGAGGTACAAGGTACACACACACACACACACACACACACACACACACACTACTACTATTTAGCTTTTAAAAAGCTTTATATATATATATATATATATATATATATATATATATATTTGTCCATGTCATTTACAACAATGTAGAAAACTATAAAGGACATTATGCTGAGTAAAATAAGACACAGAAAGAGAAATACTATACAATCTAACTTATATGGAGGATCTAAAACTGTCACACTTGTAGAAGCAGAGTAGAATGATGGTGACTAGAGGCTGGGCGATGAAAGAATTGGGGAGATGTTGGTCAAAGGGCACTAAACTTCAGCTCAACAGAAGGAATAGATTCATATGGCCTTTAGTACATCATGCAGATGATTATTAAAAACAATATACTATATATCTAAAAATGGCTAAGAGAGTATATTTTAAGTGTTCTCACCACAAAAGAAATCATAAGTATAAGAGGTACAGTATATGTTAATTAGCTTGATTTCACCAGTCATTCTATAGTATATACATTTATCAAAACATCATGTTGTCCACCAAAAATATATAAAATTTTTTATTTGTGAACTTAAAAAAAGAATAGGCAAGAGGAATCTTGTTCCCTGTGTTTATTGTGTGATTGTTTCATATATATTTATGTATCTTAAAACTTGTAAATTGTACACTTGAAATGCATGCAATTTGTTGCACATTGATTATGTATTCATGAGTCAGTTAAAAAGATTGATCTAGTTTTAGACACATTTTCTAAAAACGAAATAGGCATTTTGAATTTAGACATTTTTTCTTTCACTGTGCTTTATTGAGAAAAATATAAAGCCTATACTGTAAAGTGTATTTTTCAGAGAGTCTTGAGGTTTATATTTCCTTGCTTCCAGGATCTTGAATGTCTAAACCTCCCAGAACAGATGGCATTAAGCTTTCTGAATTGACACCTCTAGAGCTGAAACTCCTTAACCTTTCTTGCTCTGAAGGTCAACATTGTTTACTTACATCTCTTCCTGTTTGTTCTATGTTCGTTTCTTACATCTCAATTCTCATTTTTTAAGTCCTGTATGAATTATTTAATTTTGCATGATAATAATTAAGTCAGTCTTTATTGTTCTTCACTTCTGGCTTATTTTAAACCTCAGTCACATTCAATTTTGCACGTCATGAAATCAATCATGTCACAAAACAAAATAGTTTTAACATAGTAATGCATCAATTTGGAAATGTGGGAAAGTGTTAGGTTTCTGAACTGTCAAAATTTCTGGTTTGTTACTTTAATATTATATTCATTTATTATGTGACTGAAATTTCTATTATTTTTAATTGAGGTAAACATATTTCTCTATAGCATAAGTAATCTTTTTATTATAGTATTTACTGATATTATATGGTAAGCATCTTTGTGTTGCTATAAAGGAATACTTGAGGCTGAGTACTTTATAAAGAAGAGAGGTTTATTTGGCTCATAGTTGTGCTGGCTGTACAAAAAAACCTGGCACTGACATCTGCTCCTGCTGAGGGCCTCAGGCTACTTCCACTCATGGCAGAAGGCAAAAAAGGATCATGTGTGTGCAGAGATTACATGGCAAGAGAGGAAAGAGAAATTAGAGTAGAGGCTCCAGTCTCTTTTTAACAACTAGCACTAATGGGAACTAATAGAGCAAGAACTGATTCACACCCATTCCAGGGAGGACATTAATCTATGCATAAGGGAGATCCATCCCCATAATCCAAACACCTCCTATGAGGCCCCACCTGCAACATTGGAAATCAAATTTTAACTTGAGGTTTGGGGAAATAAACATTGAACTACAGCAGTAAGTGTTTAGATTTTAGGTAACTCATATTTCTAGTAGTTTTCATAGAATCATAGCTATATAATGAAGAGAGAAGGGTCATAGAAGTGAAAGTCTGTAGTAACTTTGTAAACAAGATAATATTTGACATTAATGTTTTCTGAAATACATCAATGCAGATCTAAAGGAATGCAAGCTATAATATTCCACTGAAATATATTTACAAACAGTAATTTTATTTGTGAATTGTATAAAATTATGTATTTAAAATTATTTCACATTTCCAGTCTTTATGGAATGTCATAGTTTTTAACCTTGTCCTTATTTATAAATGATATAATTCAGTAATAATATTTTCTGACTTTGGCTTACTTCCTTCTCAAAATCCTCTAAATAAATAGGCATAATTAAAACGTTAACTAAAACTACCAACTTGAGGTTTTAACAAACTTTCTGACTATCAAAGTAAGATATTTCTCAAGTAAATAATAAATGAACAAATGGACAAATGGATGGATGGGTCGATAAAATAATGCTAAAATGATACCAATCAGAATGCAGAAAAACAGGTTTCGATATGAAACATACAAATTCTCATACATTGCTGGTGAATATAAAATGGTATGGCCATTTTATACACATACAATTGTGGTTTTATATTTGTCTTTATTTATAAATGATTGACTTCAAGAGCAGTCATTTTCAGATTTTTTTATTAGATTCTAGCTGCACTCCTCTAGATAAATAAAAATTCATTAAAAGGGCAACTAACAGTATCACTTTGAATCCTTAACAAAGTGTTCAAATCACTCTAGGGTATTTTTCAAATAGAAACAAAAATAAATAGCAAGAAGATACTAGTGAAAATGCAAACAGACTCTAATAGTGATCACTTGAAAGTCATATTGTTCATGGTTACTTATTATTCTATTATAAAAATTCATGACATTATCATTGCCCAATTTAATCTTATTGAGATCAGCAAATAGTCTTGAAAATTTATGAGGCAGAATTTGCAAATCTGGGCCTTTGACATTTGTGGTTATCAGTGGGTTAGAGGATTCCCTTGACAGATTTGTCCCTGTAAAGGAGCTAAGTCTTCATAAGCAACCCATATTTTCTTAGTTTTACTCATCCCATTCGATCCTGAAAAGGTAGAGCTACATTATTATTTTCTGTTTATGGGAGGAGTGAAGTGGTGCAAAATTTGCGTGTGTGTGTGTGTGTGTGTGTGAGAGAGAGAGAGAGAGAGAGAGAGAGAGAGAGATCAATGTCAAAAATTGAAAGTCAGGCACTGTTGTGACTGTAATCAGTCATGTCTATTCTGTGCATTTGGTTACTATCTGTAAGTTTCTGAAAAAGAAGAAGAAATGTTTCAGATGTTTAAAAAAGGAGTCAAACTCTGTAGAATATTTGAAGAGATTTATTCTGAGCCAAATATGAATGACTGTGGCCCATGAAATAGCCCTCAGAAGGTCCTGTGAACATGTACCCAAGGTGGTTGAGATGTAGCTTGGTTTTATACATTTCAGGGGTGTATGAGACTTCAGTCAAATACATTTAAATACATTTAAGAAATACATTGATTTGGTCTAGAAAGGTGTGACAGCTTTTTTGGTCTAGAAAGCCAGGGGGCAGGGATTACTTCTTATATGCTTTTGGTAAATTTAAACATTTTCCTAGTTGATAATTGGTTGAGTTTGTCTAAAGACCTGGGATCAATAGCAAGCAATGTCTAGGTTGCTATAAAAGCCAAAATAGACAAATGAGGTCTAATTAAAGAGCTTCTGCACAGCAAAAGAAACTATCATTAGAGTTAACCAGCAACCAACAGAATGGGAAAAAAATTTTGCAATCTACCCGTCTGACAAAGGGCTAATATCCATAATCTACAGAGAACTTAAACAAATTTACAGGAAAAAAACAACCCATCAAAAAGTGGACAAAGAATATGAACAGACACTTCTCAAAAGAAGACATTTATGCAGCCAACAAACATACGAAAAAAGCTCATCATCACTGGTCATTAGAGAAATGCAAATCAAAACCACATTGAGATATTATCTCACACCAGTTAGAATAGTGATCATTAAAAAATCAGGAGACAGCAGATGCTGGAGAGGATGTGGTGAAATAGAAATGCTTCTACACTGTTGGTGGAAGTATAAATTAGTTCAACCATTGTGGAAGTGTGGCAATTCCTCAAGGATCTAGAAATAGAAAGACCATTTGATCCAGCAATCTCATTACTAGGTATATATCCAAAGGATTATAAATCATTCTATTATAAAGACACATGCACACATATGTTTATTGCAGCACTATTCACAACAGAAAAGAGTTGGAACCAACCCAAATGCCCAACAATGATAGACTGGATAAAGAAAAACTGGCACTTATACACCATGGAATACTATGCAGCCATAAAAAAGAATGAGTTCATGTCCTTTGCAGGGACATGGATAAAGCTAGAAACCATCATTCTCAGCAAACTGACACAAGAACAGAAAACCAAACACCACATATTCTCACTCATAAGTGGGTGTTGAACCATGAGAACATCTGGACATAGGGAAGGAAACATCACACACTGGGACCTGTTTGGGGGTTGGGGGGCTAGGGGAGGGTAAGCAGGAGGTGGGGGCCTAGAGGAGGAATTACATTAGGAGAAATACCTAATGTAGATGATGAGGTGATGGGTGCAGCAAACCACCATGGCAGGTGTATACCTACGTAGCAAACCTGCACATTCTGCACATGTACCTCAGAACTTAAAGTATATTAAAAAAAAAAAGAGGTTGTGAAGACCAAAGTTTTATCATGCAGATGAAGCCTTCAGGTAGCAGGCTTCAGAGAGAATAGGATATAAAATGTTTCCTATCAGACTTAAAGTCTGTGTTGATGTTAATGTATTCCTATCATAGCCTGAACCAGTCTTTCAGGTTAAATTTTACAAGAGTTCTGGCTGAGGAAGAAGTCCATTCAGATAGTTGGGGGTCCTTAGAATGTTGTTTTTAATTTACACAGATAAGAACTCTGAAGCATGTAATATTAAGAAAATGACCTGGTAGTTACAAAATTAGACACTGAGGGTTTCCAGTATCTCACCCAATCCTCCTTCAACTTGCTTGCCAGCATCCAGGATGGTGCTCCTGGCCCATCATCTGAAGGAAGTTCGTTTGAATGGACTTCTTTTCAGACACATCTAATCTCTGCTGGTGGGGAAGGCAGGAAGCCCGGAATATCTGAGGAATGCGGTACAAGTGGAAAGAAACCATGTGTTGGACATCCATTGTGTGGACTACAAAGAGAAATTTATTTACTTTTTAAAGAATTCATGATGTTTCTTATTTTTAAAAGCATGCTGAAAAGCACAATGATTAACATGTATTCGATATCAATTTTGTGACATGCTTTATTCCAAATGATTTTTATGTAATAACTCATATCCAGTCAACAACCCACTTACATTATTATTGTTATTATCTTCATTTTAAAGATGAGAGAGTTAGTTAATGAGACCCAAATTTCAGAGCAGGGATTTGAATCCTGGTTTTGAACCCAGTCTGGCTCTGCACAGTATACTCTTAAGCAGCACCTTAAGAAAGAAAGCAAAAACAAATAAGTAAATAAATAAGATGTTTTTTCACTTTAAATATATATTTAAATAGTTTTCAAAATAATGATTCACACAACTCTTACAAAATATTATTTTGTTTTGACAAAAACAAGATTATGAAAAGGTCCTTTAAGTAGAGTAATAATTAAATTTTGTGGCATCTTTTTAATCTGTATTCATTCACAATTTCAGATACAGGCATACTTAAATTAAGCATTTGCAGTGTTCTTATAATATCAGTGAAGTACTTTGCATTGGTATTATATCTGTGATTTATAGGCTACAGTCTGTGAGACAGAATGATACTATTTTGTACCTTAGTTTTGCTTTTTATTCCATAAATAAAGAGCTGAAGACATTTCCTTTCTGGTGATAACATTGAAAGGGCCTCTTAGACCCTTTCAATGATGTGAGAAATCTTAGACATGAGAAATCTTAAAGAAAAATGTATGTTCAAGAGCATATTAATTCATTCATTTAATGCATATTTGTGTGGCCTGTTATATTCTAGGTCCTGGGGGGCACCGTGGCAAATGAAATTGACAATGTGTCTTCCTCAAGGGAACTGTAACCTCTACTCTAACCTAACGGGATATGTAAACTCTACTTTTTCTCATAAATCTCAAAATCTTTCTCTGCAGGCAAAGATAGAGAAAACCAAGGCAAAAGAGCATTTATTAAAAATTCAACCACTGTCTATTGTTAAAAAATTAATTTAAAAAATGACCCCTCAATACTAGCTTACAAGCAAGGACTCACTAAAGAAAAATTAAATGTTTTCTTCAAGAACACAAATTTGTCTAAGGGTCATAGCAACAAAGATTAGTCTCATGATCCTAAGATCAATTCTTTTTTGTTAGACTACTTAGTGAACCTGAAAAGATTTTTTAAAATTATTTTTAATATTAGCCCAACAAGTTTAATGCATAGCGGCATTCATAATTTATATTTCCAGAGATACCTTTTTAAAGTGATTTTTAAAAATGGATTCATCCTAAATAGATGAGTATCTGAAGAAACAAACTCCCAGAATATATATAAAAGGAAATATTTTTCACTTTTTTATGACCACAATTTTATACCTGATTCCTTAGTATTAAGAGTCATGAGAGAAAATAAAATCTGCTTATTTAATGATAACAAATATTAATGAGTTGTACATATTATTCTTTTTAATGCAATTTTGCATTGCCAATATCAAAAGAAAGAAACCAGAATGAAACTTGACCAATTGCCCATTCTTTAGAATTGATTAAAGTTAATGGAATAGAAATTTCCTTATTGGTATATTTTTATTCCTGTCTCCAGAGTGAGTAATTGTTCTAAGAATCAGATATAAAGCAAAATGTGGAAGTTGGGGTGAGATGAGGCCTTGGAGTGTAAAAAGATACCTGCAGCTGGATTCAAAGTGCGGTTGAATTCAAAATGAGGCTGAGGCAGGCTGAGTCTGAGGTTCCCTTGGACACAGCGTTAAGACTATGCTGGGGCTTTAGAATGCAAACCGTGTTCAGTGTCAGACATTCCCCTTCTTTCACTGTCCCTTTTCTCCTATTTCCTTCCATTTAACAACCTGAAGTCACTCTTTTTTTGTTTTGTTTTGAAGAAGAGATCTCACTATGTTGCCCAGGCTGGTCTCAAACTTCTGGGCTGAAGTGATCCTCTCACCTCAGCTTCCTTAGTAGCTAGGACTACAAGCATATGCCATTGTGGGCTGAAGGCACTCACACAGATAAGAACTCTGAAGCATGTTATAATATGAAAATGACCTGGTAGCTACAAAATTAGACTCTGAGGGTTTCCAGTATCTCACCCAATCCTCCTTCAACTTGCTTGCCAGCATCCCGGCTGGTGCTTCTGGCCCATCATCTGAAGGAAGTTGGTTTGATTGGGCTTCTTTTCAGAGACACCTAATCTCTGCTGGTGGGGAAGGCAGGAAGCCTGGAATATCTGAGGAATGTGGTGAAAGTGGAAAGAAACCATGTGTTGAAGATATCTAGTTCAAATCTGTCCCCAAGGCAGCTTCTATATTTTATTCTTTAATGAAATATAAATATAGAGAAAAGAAACAAAATGTTTGGAAATTTAGATACCAGATGTGTGAAAGGACATCTTACCTATGATTCAAAGTAATTAGATTTTTGAATTTGAATATTTGACAATGTCAAAGTTCTTCTGTGTCAGAGTTCAGTGTCTCTGACTTCAAAATGTATTCAAATGTTTTTTTTTTTGAGTTTATAATATATTTGGATAATAGGCACAGGTCAATTTTTCTTCATAGTTAATTTTTAAACACACGCATTTTAGTATTTTTCCACTAGTCATGCTGGACAGGGCATAGTTTTAAATACTGACTTAACTCATGGCTTTTTATAACCCAGACTCTTCATTTTTCCAGTTTTAATTAATAGATTCTCATTTGGAATAGAGAAGGCTTTCTGGCATTTGGATACGTTTTGAGTCTGGGATTTGTAAAGTATGATGATTTTGGGGAAAAAAACAGCATGGCATATATTTCTAAAATAAATTAAAAGTCTTCATTGTAGTCAATTGACATTTATGGGGAAATTGTTCAGTTTAGTTGATGATAGATGAGAAATCCTAAAATTTACTGAAGTTTATTACCCATTTGTTATTGTTAAATCATTTTAAATGTCTCTGGATATATGGAGCTATCCAGAAAATTAGTAAAAACTGATAGTGCTCTGTAGTTGGATTTTGTTGCTGGCATCAATAGCACCAAATTTTAAAAGATGAATTTTGCCCCAAAACAAGGAGACAATGATTTGCATTGCTTTATTATTTCATTTTTCCTTTCTAAATATTTTTTGGGAAATCAAAGAATGAAAACAGGCAAAGTGGAAAAAATGGGTAAGAAGAAACAAAAGGATAAATAAAAATTTCAAAAGCATTGTTAAAAAAAATTGGAAAGAAGAGGCTGTCTCCTCGTCACTTCAAGATAAGGCGAGAAGCTTGAGGCTCAAATGAAAAACCAAATAGTGGGTTCTAACAAATAGAAGGCCTAGCTGCCTATCCTGCTCACTTAGTGACTAGTTTAGGTGTTAGAAACCACTGAATGAATTAGCCTGTAGGATGTTAATGAAATCAGACATCTTCTACTGCTGATTCTCAGAGGAGTGACTCTCTCCCTTCAACACTTCCTTCCCTCTGGCTTCACCAGGTGGTAATGATAGAGGTATTGGTAGCACCTCAATATGTTGTCTTGAAGGGGAGTGAGGAAGAAGAAAGCAAAAACTGCAATAAGAATACTAAATCGTCACCACTAGATGAAGTCATAGTTAAGAAATTTCTTCTGTTTCCTACTCTTGCTAAAAAGTCAGCCTTGTCTACCCGCCCTCCCTACCTCCAGAATTAGGATCGGTAGAAGGAATCTACAGAAGAGATTGGACTGAAAAATAGAATGGCAAGAGTTGACTAAATTTAAAACTCTTGCTTCCTAAGAGATACAGATGGCAAGTTTGTTATAGTTAGCTCATCACTGGAGGTTTTTAAATAGCCCTAGTTGAGAAGCAACGTATGAACACGTAGCCATTAAAATGCAATAAAATAAATCTCAGCATAATAAATATGCAGTGGGCAAGAACTATAAAAGAGAGCTTCAGACTCAACTTTAACAATAAGCTCAAATAGGTTTGATTTCAATGAGGTTTTGGAGAATTGTATGTTTAAATTGTGTATTTATATGTGTGCACTCTAATGAGGAAAAGAAACCAGGATTTGTATAATAAATAAGGGCTTTTCCTGTTTCTAAATCTGTTCATCTTATTGTTTTGGATGTTAGGCACATGTTTACTGCTTTAGTTTTATATTCCCTTACCAAAAAATAAAAATAAAACCAAATCGGGGGAAAAAAACGACCAAATATTCAAACCAATTTATGTACAGGATTAATTAATACCCACGACCTTTTTCTTTTCTTTTCTTTTTGTATTTTTCCTTTGCCAGTACTAGTTATTACCTAAAAAGCCTTTTTGTAACAGAAATGTGTTATTTCTTCTTCTAAAAAGCAAATTAGAGAAAATGTGATATGTGTGCAGAAGGTGCAGGTTTGTTCCACAGAGAAATGTGTTTTTTGACGAGATTAACAATGATCTAATGTTAGAAATTCAGTATTATGCACTATTTTTATTCAGTCCCCCAAGGAGAGTGTGGCTTTTTGAGAAGGGTCCGACCGAGAGGGCTTTGGTAAGAAAATGCTGAAATGGCACATCATAGCCTGACTCGCCCTGGGTGAGTCATCCTTACCTGGTGGTGCTGGAGCAGCTTTCTGAGAGCCCCAACTGGCGCACTTCTCTTCTGTTGGCATTACTATATTTAGAATCCATAGCTAGAGAGCTCAGGGCTCCTTGGAATGATATTTTTAAATATGTCATCACTCTAGACATGCTCTCCCTCCCTCTCCAGCTGCTCCAGCCTCCCTTATACTTTCACACATCCAAATGGAACAGAATCAAGAAAAATCACACTCCAAAGGAACCTGTGACAGTAATCTCATCCGGAATGTTAAGCTCTGGACTCAGAAGCATGCTAATAGCTCCCTCGGCTCTTGTGCTTAGCGAAGTTTGAATTCTAGCAGCTCAGAGGTATGATGTATAGCACTGTATTGAACTCATTGTTCCATGTAAGCCTCGGGGAAGAATATAGGAAAGTCCAGTGGATACTTTTTCCTTCATTTTTTAGAACAAGCTTCACAAAGGTTTGCATGCTGAAATGAGAAATTCTGGCAATTGCTAGCTGTGATTCTGCTCCATGGTATATTCATTAATGATGAAGCAATCACGGGGAAACCTGGTCCTTTGTTCTAGCCACAAAGGCATCTGTAGTGAAGTTAACAAAGGCAGGAAATAGAAAAAAATCTGTACATGGAGTATATGTGTAAGTAAACCATTATTAGCATGCCATTCAAATGAGAAATCTTTGTGAATAAAGGAAAAATCTTCCTCTACAAATTGTTTCATTCAGATCTCTAGAGTCTGCTTACTAAGCCATCACTATTTTACGTCCTTGTAAATTTACATGACCCTGAGATGCAGAACAGATGCGATGCTGAGGGAACTGATTGATTAGCAGCTTTGTTACTTTATTTAATATCAACTTTCTTACCTTGCACCTCCTTTGCAAATTTTTGTATCATATATTACTGTATACAGTGGAAATGAGAAAAAAAAGAATTGTATATATATGTGTCCTAATATTTAGCCAGGGAGACAGGAATATGTATGGCAAGTAAACTTCCAAAATAAGACTTAATAACTTGACATAACCAAGAGTTGCATAATTAAATGCAGTTGATGGGACAGTGGTTTCGATCTAAGCTTACATAATAATATAAGATTCAAGAGTGGGAAATTTAAACTGGTAGAATGGCATCAGCAAATATAATGGGAATTTCAGAAGAAAAAGGTGCTCACTTGGAGCAAAGGAAATACAGGGGCAATGAGATAAAATGGAGAGTCCTGAAATAGAAGGGGGACAGCAAAGATTGCTGTGATAACATGAAGAGGATCATGAAGGAGCAGCGTCAAAATGTCCAGAAAGCTGGATGTTTTGCTGAGGGTGAGCTAATACCATTATATGTTTTGGAACACAGCAGTGATATTTTAGAAATGGTTTTTGGACAAACGACTATGGCAGGGATTTCTGAATAAATGGAGATAAAGAAATCCTGGAAGCAAATATATTAGCTAGGAAGTATTTTTTCTAGCTCAGCACGCGTCTAAGGAAGACTTAAACTTGATTATGGCCAACCTCATGGAAGGAGACTGAGAAATACTACTATGAATAAAACGAAACCAAAAGTAGGTGATAAGACAGAAGCATTGTCCTCTCCCTACCCAACAAAATCTTTAAGGTATCTGAATTCTTACTGGCAAATGAATAGCAAAGAAAAGGCCCCACATGTGAGTAGGATTAAAACTATACTTTTAGCAAAAATTACAGTAAAAATTTATTGAGTTCTTAACAAATGACAGTGTGCTGTAAACTTTGTATGCATGTCCTTATTTAACCTGCAACACTCCATGAGGAAATTAATATTATTTTCCACAACTCAAAAGTGAGAAATCAGGTTTATGAAGGTTAAGCAAATTTGCCAAAGGTCACCCATTCAGTATTTCAAATTATATCTAACTTTCCACAAAGCTAGGGAACTTCTGCTTCTCATCACATTTCACCTTATAATAAACTCCTGTGTACTATATACTCTTCTCTTAATTATGTACCCCAAGATTGTATTATTTCTTTATCCTATTGTCCTTGTAGACAACTCACACAATACATCTCTTTCTAGATGATTGACTCACATCCTACCTGCCCTGTCTTGAGCTGTAGTTTGTTTTGGAAAAGTATGTATTATTGGTCCAGTTATTTAAAATAACAATTGGCCCATTGTTGTATAGTTTTGAATTGTTTGCATTATGCTAGTTTAAGTGTTAATAATCTGTCCACTAGGGTGTCATTTCACTTTCACATTTGAAGTATATTGTATGTCTCATTTATATTACTAATACAAAAACAAGTTGAAAGCATAAAACTATGACATATAATTCGGACATATTGACCCATTAGTCTACACTTTCTAGGACACATTTTTGAAGTAGTTATGCATCCATTTACATTATCTACCAATCCCTGTGGTGATTATTTTATATATAATGTAGTTTGTCTGGGTTCACTTGCTCTAGTGGATTCCTGTCTGATTAAAATGGTTTTTACACTTTTTCTAAAGGTGTAATACAGCTTTTATTGACATTAACTATACAATGTTGTAGCTTAAATATTACAAATTTGCTTTTTATAATCTTATTTTTAAAAATCAGAATGACATTTTCTAATGTCCATATTATAGCAACTTCTCCCCATTTCATTAAACATTACTGATGTTGAGCATTTTCATCCACAAGTTTTCTTTAAATTCAGGGATAGAACTTAACTGGTCCAGGAAAACTAAATCTAGTTTATCTATAGATCTCTTGAAAATCTCTCCATGATATTTAAATTAAATTTCTTTTTAATCGTTATTCTTTTATTATATATACTTTAAGTTCTGGGGTACATGTGCAGATCGTGCAGGTTGTTACATAGATATACACTTGCCATGGTGGTGGTTTGCTGCCTCCATTGCGCTGTCATCTACATTAGGTATTTCTCCTAATGCTATCCTTCCTCAATCCCCCCACCCCCTGCTATTTCACCCCTAATCCCCCAACCCCCAGGCCCCAGTGTATGATGTTCCCCTCCCTGTGTCCAGGTGTTCTCATTGTTCAACACTCACATATAAGTGAGAACATGCAGTGTTTGGTTTTCTGTTCTTGTGTCAGTTTGCTGAGAATGATGGTTTTGAGTTTCATCCATGTCCCCGCAAAGGATATAAACCCTTCATTTATATGGCTGCATAGTATTACATGGTGTATATTTGCCACTTTTTCTTTATCCAGTCTATCATTGATGGGCATTTGGATTGGTTCCAAGTCTTTGCTATTGTGAATAGTCCTGCAGTGAATGTAAGTGTCCATGTGTCTTTATAATAGAATGATTTATAATCCTTTGGGTATATACCCAGTAATGGGAATCCTGGGTCAAATGGTATTTCTAGTTCTAGATCCTTGAGAAATTGCCACACTGTGTTCCACAATGGTTGAATTAATTTGCCCTCCCACTAACAGTGTTAAAGCGTTCCTATTGCTCCACATCCTCTCCAGTATCTGTTGTCTCCTAATTTTTTGATGATTGCCATTCTAACCGGCGTTAGGTGGTATCTCATTATGGCTTTGATTTGCATTTCTTTAATGACTGTGATGATGAGCTTTTTTTTTCATATGTTTGTTGGCTGCATAAATGTCTTCTTTTGAAAGTGTCTGTTCATATCCTTTGTCCACTTTTTGATGGGGTTGTTTTCTTTTTCTTGTAAATTTGTTTAAGTTCTCCATAGATTCCAGATATTACCCCTTCGTCAGATTGCAAAAATTTTCTGCGTTCTGTTAGTTGCTGGTGAACTCTAATGATAATTTCTTTTGCTGTGCAGAAACTCTTTAGTTTAATTAGATCTCATTTGTCTATTTTGGCTTTTCTTGCCATTGCTTTTGGTATTTTAGTCATGAAGTCCTTGCCCATGCCTGTGTCCTGAATGGTATTGCCTAGGTTTTCTTCAAAAGTTTTTGTGGTATTAGGCCTCATGTTTAAATCTTTAATCCATCTAGAGTTAATTTTTGTATAAAGTGTAATGAAGGGATCCAGTTTCATCTCTCTACATATGGCTATCCAGTTTTCCCAACACCATTATTCAATAGGGAATCCTTTCCACACTGCTTGTTTTTGTCAGGTTTGTCAGAGATCCGATGGTTGTAGTTGTGTGGCATTCTTTATGAGACCTCTGTTTTGTTCCATTGGTCTATATCTCTGTTTTGGTACCAGTACCATGCTGTTTTGATTGCAGTAGCCATGTAATATAGTTTGAAGTCAGGTAGTGTGTTGCCTCCCGCTTTTTTTTTGTCTTGGATATGCGGGGTCCTTTTGGTTCTTTATGAAGTTTAAGGTGGTCTTTTCTAATTCTGTAAAGAAAGTCATTGGTAGCTTGATAGGTATAGCATTGAATATATAAATTACTTTGGGCAGTATGGCCATTTTCACAATATTGATTCTTCCTAACCATGAGCATGGAATGTTTTCTCATCTGTTTATGTCCTCTCTCATTTCCTTGAGCAGTGGTTTGTAGCTCTCTTTGAAGAGGTCCTTCACATCTCTTGTCCCAAATCAAGGATTTCTTATCAAGAGAAACCCACACAGAACTAAACAAGTGCTTCTTTATTAAACCTTTTAACACTCATTGGTTTGTCTCTATTTTTCTTAATCCAATAGAGCTCAAAATTCCTGTTTGAGTTTGTCCTCACTGGGAGATGAAATGTCATCTTGGACACCTGATGATAGTGTTATTCACTTAACTTGAGATTGCTTTTACCTGTATCAAAAATGGATTGCCTAGGTCCTTTTATGTTATTGCCAGAGTCACTTCTGTTGACAAATAACACGTTACATTAAGCTGGTTTAAAATGGTTAGGTGTGTAGTATAGGTAGTAGAACAGAATTTTGTTTGCCTTTGTATTTTAATCCAAGCACTATTACTGAAATTAAACCTGATACCTTGAAATTATTAACATTACAGTCTAATCATTTGAACTAATTGTGCAAAGATGAGCTGAACTGGTAGTGCCATCTTTACAAACTATACACAAGGCTATTTTCAGCCTTAATGAGAGAACACCAAGGATTAAAAATATTGTGATAATACTAAATTAAACACAAAATTATATAATTGCTTCTTGTAACTTATCAGTGTAAAGGTTCTTGGTTCTGTCACTGCAGAAAAATAAAAGTTCTTAGGTTTACGGAAGTCCTGATAAGTGTCAGGTATTTTTGCAAATACTGTTTGAGTCCAAAAATAGACCTTTGAATAATTATTGCCAATCTGTTTTATGGAACAGAACACTAAACTTCAAGGAGTTCATGGTGCATACCAAATATAAAGGAAACTTCAAAATTTGTACATTAATTCACTTCTTGGGTAGATAAAGATAATTGCTGTAGGCAATTTTTATAGGTAGAGTTCTGATTTCATCAATAAGTAAGTAAATAAGTGACTAAATAAATAGGTTTGCAAAATACGTTTTAAAATCTCAAACATTTGTTTTCCTGGTGGAAATTTCCACTTCACTGAGGTTTGGCATAAATTCTGCATATCCTAGCGTCACTACTGGACTATAATTTTCCAGGATTCTGACTGCACTTCTATCATCCAGGCTCCTTTCTCCAGATTTACTCAAGCAAAGCCAATGAATGAAGGTTTCCTCTGTTAGTCAATGTGTTCTACTAGCATCAAGGAGCATCTAGGACACATATCCTTGTGAACTTTCATTACTACTGTGCAGTCTGGCATGAGTAGAGCAAGGACACGCTTGTGTATGTCCCCATGCCAGCCCACATCTCACAGTCTGTCAGCCTGTAACCTCCATCTGTTCCCTCACCCTGGCCACCCTTGGCCTTTTGTAGTCAAATTATATAATGTCTAAATAATAATAATTGTAATGGAAAACAAAATCTTGGATATCAGGTTTAAAGATCAATACAAAACCAATCAATGCAGGCATTTCAGGTTCTCAGGGAACATTTTCACAAATTTCCTCCCACAGGACTATATCCCAAGGAATTAACTGACTCTCAAACAAGATAGTTTGACATAACAGTGAGGTACAGCAGAAATGTATGACTGTTACTACCAGTATGACTGCATTTTAAACTTCAGCAACAACTTCTATGACTGCTACTATTTCAATTTGGCTGCCATCAAACATGTACAGGGCATCTAGTACCTTCCAGAAACTGCACCAAAAAAATTACATGGATTATATATTTAGCCTTTCATAAAATATATTGGAGAAGGTACTATATTTATTTATTTTAATATGAGAAAAGAGAGATTCAGAAATTCTCAGCAAATTGCCCCAATTCACAGAACTGGTAACTTCTCAGGTGGATTGAAATCTTGAGAGTTGTCTGGCTGCTTCTACTATTGTAACTGCTGGTATCAGCATACTGAGCTCAAAGTTACACCTGTCTAATCAGAAAACTATGGACTTAATTATTTACATCATGTTGTTGTTCAAGGCAGTATTAATAATTAAATATTAAAAGTTTAATATTGGTTCTAAAAATGCATTAAAGAAAGAAAGAAAGAAAGAAAACTTTACAGCCAACCTGACTTCCATAGAGTGATATATGGTACTGGTAAATGAGTATTTACTTCTGGGAGAATAAGTGTTTAAAAATACAATTGACTAAAAATTAGTATGCTAAATTTTATCACATCACACTCAATGATGCAAAAACATTTATTGTATAGAGTCTAAGAAATTACCATTTTAAAATTTCTTCCCACTTTTATTGAGGTATAACGAACACATTAAGTTGTACATATTTAATGTGTACCTGTAATATTTTCAAAATCAGTTTTGTTGAAAATTTTTATGATTTGAATTCTCTCCTCCTCTGAAACACATGTAAAATTTAATTGCAAATAAATAGCATTGGGAGGTGGGGCTTTTTAGAGTAATTAGGTCATTAGAGTTCGGCCCTTATGAATGAATTAACACCATTAGCATGAGAGTGGGCTCCTTATTGTGGGAGTGCAATCCTGATAAAAGGATGAGTTTGGTCCACTTTTCTCTTTCTGTCTTCACTATTCGCTTCTGCCTTCTGCTTTCTGCCTTACACCTTCTGCCAGAAGATATCCCTGGCCAGATCCCAGCACCATACTGTTGGACTTTCCACCCTCCAGAAACATGAACCAAATAAACTTCTCAGGCTTTTAAATTATCCAGGATGTAGTATTCTATTATAGCAGCAAAAAAACAGATGAAGACAGAAAATTGGCACTAAGAAGTGAGACTGTTACTGTAACTAGTATCTAATAATGTAAAAGCAGCTTTAAAACTGGATAATGAGTAGAGGCTAGAAGAATTTGGATGAGTAAGTTAATAAAGCTTGGATTGTCATGAACCGAGCATAAATGTCAATCCTGGTGAGTTCAGAAGAAAAGGATACCTTTAAAGAATGTTTGAATTTTCTTAGAGATTACTTAAATGATTGTGATTAGAATATTGGTAGAAATATGGACAATAAAGGTCATTCTGCTAAGGTCTCAGAAAGGAAAAAAAAAAGTTCTATTTGAAACTGAAGTATAGACTATTCTTGTTATAAAGTGGCAAAGATATGGGCAGAATTATGCATGTCCTAGGACTTCATGAAAGGTGAAATTTAAGAGTAATGGGCTAGGATATCTAGTGAAGGAAATATCAAAGGAGCAAAGCATTCAGACTGCTGCATGATTACTTTTAACCGTATACACTGAGATATGAGAGCAAAAAGATAACCTTAAATTAGAATTTAAAATTAAAGGGAAAATAGAAAAGATGTAGAAAATTCACAGACTAAACATGTAGAGAATAAAAAGGCACGTTTGAGAGAGAATTCTAAAGGGTTGGCCAGGTAACTACTTGCTAAGGAGATTGGTACAGATAGAAGAGATCATCAAAACAATAGAGAATGATCCCAAAATTTCCAGAGACCTTCAAGGTTGCTTCTCTCATCATAGACCCAGAGCTCTAGGGAGGCTGAATGGTTTCATGGGATGGGCCCAGGGCATCCTCCGTGGGTTCACTGCTCAGACCCACCTCAGATCTCTGCTCTCCAAATTGGGGTACAGTGCTCCTAGGTCACCCCAGTCATTGCTCAGTTGGCCCCAGGTGCAGCTCAACCTACTGCTCCAGAAGGTACAGCAATAAATCTTGGCACTGTCCACATAGCTCCAATTCTGCAGGCACAAAGAATGCAAAAGCTACAGGGGAAACAGTTATTCCTTCAAGGTCTCACAGGATGTCATGGGCAGCTGTAAAGAGGTAGAACTGCTGAAGAGAGTACCCACTGGGACAGTGCCAAGCAGAAATGTGGGACTGGAGCTGATACAGAGAGTCCCTGCTAGGGCTATACCTAATGAAGTGTGGGAGTGAGGCTACTCTCAAGACCCCTGAACTGTAGAACTGCCAGCTTACAACTAAAACTCATAAAAATTTAATTGCCAGTGTAACAGAATTGGAAAGTAAGACCTTTAAGAGGTGATTAAGTCATGGGGATTTTGCCCTCCTTAACGAATTACTTCTATTATTGTGAGAATGGGTTTGTTACTGCAGGAGTGGGCTCCTGATAAAAGAATGAGTTTAGCTCAAAATCATCCCTCTGTCTTGAGTGCTTGCTTCAGCCTTCAGTCTTCAGCCTTCTGCCTTTTGCTATGAGATGACCCTAGGCAGATGCTAGCACCACATTCTTAGACTTCCTAGCTTCCAAAACAATGAATCAAATAAACTGTTGTCAATAAATTACCCAGTCTGTGGTATTTTTTACATCAGCAGAAAATGATCTGAAACACCAATGATTCATTTAGAGCAAATAAAGCATTAGAAATGCATTCAGTGTTCTGAGCATTGCAAATGGGAGCCTGTGACACATAAAGTGTCATCTGTTATGTGTGATGTAATGGTAACAAAGTTGAAAACTACTCTCCAGAGGATTAAGGCCACCAGAAATGTGGCTGTAAAAAGACATTTCCGAATAAGTGATAGAACATATTGATTACATCTCTCTCCCTTTCTCCTTCCTCTCACTTTCACTCTTACTCTTGCTCTTTATTTCATTTTCTTTGATTTCCCTTCTCTAAATATGTATACGTATAGAATTCCAAGTTTGACATTTTCTAAAAATAGATACAGAATGGTATATAGATACACAAGAGCAACCGCTGTGTAAATTCCAGTTATTTATATATTTGTTTATTTATTTGAAACTAATAAGTATATTTACAATTATATTTTATATATATATATATATATAGTATGTGAGGTAAAGGTAATGTGTAAATATGCACTTATCATTTACAGCTGCATAATTATGTGATCAGTGAGGTTTAAAGTTAGCCTTAGCCCGTGGAAAGTCCTACTACACAGAGAAGATGTGGTTGCCTAGGTCCTCCCACAAAATTTAATAATAATTTGGCTTTGTAGCCTATTTTTAATCTTATATCACTTTGTAATTACATTTGTCTCTTCTTTCAGTAACTGATAGAACAAAAATCAGAAAATCAACAAGATATATAATCTTCGAATGCCACTTTCAATCAACCTGACCTGAATGACATTTATGAAACATACCACGCAGCAACAGCAGAATACACATGTATTTTCACTGCATGTAGAACATTTACATAGATACACCACATGCTAGGACATTAAACAAGACTCAAAATTAAAGCAGATAAAAATCGTATAGAGTATATTCTTTGACCAAAACGTAATAAGTTAGGAATAATGAAAATATGCTGAAAAGTCACAAATGTTTTGCAGAGTAAGAAATACATTTTTAAGTAATTTGGAGCTCAAAGAAGATGTCACAAAAAGAATCAAAAACATGTTGAACTGAAAGAAAATGAAAACACTTGTAAAAACTCATGAGATGCAGCTAAAGCAGTCTTCAGAGAAAAAATTGTAGTATTAAATGTTTATACCTGAAAAACATGAAAGATCAAAAACTATGATCTTGGAGGAGGCAAAGCAAGATGGCTGAATAGAACCCTCCAGTGATTGTTATCCCTGCAGGGGCACCGCATTGAACAACTGTCTACACAAGAAACACTTTCATGAGAACCAGTCGGGTGAGCAACCACCGTATTGCTTTTAACATTATATTTTAAAAAGAGCCACTGAAGATAGTAGGAAAGACCATCTTGAATTGCCAACATCATCTCTTCCTTATTCCCTGGCATTAGTCACATGCCACATAGAAAGAATTTGTGTGCATAGGGGAGAGAGAGTATAGTGATTGTGGGACCTTGCATTAAAACTCAATGCTTCCCTGTCATAGAGAAAAGCAACATGGGACAGAATTCAGACAGTGCTCATGAACGGAACATTTAGACCAGCCCTAGCCAAAGGGGAATTGCCCATCTCAGTAGTTGGAACCTGAGTTCCAGCTAGTCCTACCACTACATGCTAAAGCACTCTGGGACCTAAATAAACTATAAAGAATCTAGGCCACAAGGACTGCAATTTCTGGGCAAGTCCACATGCTGTGTTGGGTTCAGAGACAGTGGAATTGGAGTGCACATGACCTAGTGAGACACTGGCCAGGGCCGCCAAGGGACTGCTTTCATCACCCTCCCCCAACCCTAGGCAGTATAACATGCACTTCCGGGAGAGACCACTTCCTTCCACGTGAGGAGTTAAGAGGGGAATGTAAAAAGGACTTTGTCTTCTAATTTTGTTTGCAGCTCAGCCACAGTAGAATAGGGCACCAAGTAGAGTCATGTAGCCCCCTTTCCAGGCCTCAGCTCCTAGATGACATTTCTAGACAGAGCCTGGGCCAGAAGGAAGATACTGCATTGAAGGGAAGGACCTGGGCCTGGAAGAACTCATTAGTTGATGTCCAAGGAGCCCTTGGAAATTGAATAAATAGCAATGGCATGCAGGCAATACTTGCCATACACCTGGGATGAGACCCAGAGCTGTGCTGACTTTAGGTGTGGCCAAGCACATTTCCAGCTGTGGCAGCCATGGGAAGATACTCCTTTTGCTGGAGAAACAAAGAGATTAGAGTGAAAGGGTATTGTCTAGCAGCTTGGGTACCAGCATGACCATAACAGTTATATTAAGCTGTTCTTGCATTGCTATTAAGAAATACCTGAGTCTGGGTAATCTATTATTAAAAGAGGTTTCACAGTTCTTAAGGCTTTACAGGAAGCATGATGCTGGCATCTGCTCTGCTTCTGGGGAGGCCTCAAGAACCTTACAATCATGACAGAAGCTGAAGATTCAGTAGGCACATTAAATGGCCAGAGCAGGAACAAGAGAAGAGAGAGAGAAGGTGGTACACAGTTTCAAATAACCATATCTCATGAGAACACATTCACTCTTGCAGGGACAATAGCAAGGAGATGATGCTAACCCAGTCATGAGAAATCTACCCCCACGATCTAATCACCTTTCATCAGGCCTTACCTCCAACATTGGGGATTACATTTCAACATGAGATTTTGGTGGGACTTCATTCTGCTCCAGACCCCCAAATCTCATGTCCTTCTCACATTGCAAAATGCAATAATGTCTTCCCAATAGTCCCTTAAAGTCTTAACTCATTCCATCATTAACTCAGCAGTTCAAAGTCCAAAGTCTCATCTGACACAAGGCAAGTTCCTTCCAACTATAAGCCTGTAAAATCAAAGACATCAGTTTATTCCAAGATACAACAGGTTGTAGGCATTGGGTAAACATTACCCTTCAAAAAGGGAGAAATCAGCCAAAAGAAAGGGGCTACAGGTCTCACACATGTCTGAAATCCAGCGGGAAAGTCATTAAATATTAAAATTCCAAAATAATCTTCTTTGACTCACATCTATGGTACATTGCTGTGAGGAGTAGATTCCCAAGGCCTTGAGCATCTCTGCCCTCATGTCTTTGCAGTGTTCAGTCCCTGCAGCTGCTCTCAGAGGTTGTAGTTGGATGCATCCAGCTTTTTCATGTTCAGGGTGCAAGCTGCCAATTAATCTTCCATTCTGCAGTCCAGAGGGTGATGGCCTTCTTCTCATACCTCTACTAGGCAGGTCCCAGTAAGGTCTCTGTGTAGGGGCTCCAACCCCACGTTTCACCTCCACACTGTCTCAGTATAGGTTCTCAATTAATGTTTCTAAAATTTATATAAAATCACAAAAAGAAAACCCTAATAGGCAAAGTCATCTTGAGAAAACAAAACAAACTGGAGTAATTAAATTTCCTGACACCAAATATTACTATAGAGCTATAGTAACAAAAACAGCATGGTACTGCCATAAAAACGGACACGTAGACTGATGGAAAAGAAGAGAACACAGATAGAGATTCATAGATCTACAGTGAAATAATGTTTGAAAAAGGTGCCAAAAACATACATTGGGAAAAGGATATTCTTTGCAATGAACAGTGCTGGGAAAACTGGATATCCATATGTAGAAGAATTGAACTCAACCCCTATCTCATTCCACATTCAAAAATCAACTCAAAATGGATTAAAGCTTAAACCTATGAAACTTCTAACTATGAAACTACTAAAAGAAAACTTTAAAGAAAACCTCCAGGACATTGTTCTGGACAAAGATTTCTTGGATAAAACCCCATAGTACAAGCAACCAAAGCAAAAATGGACAAATGGGAGCACAGCAAATTAAAAAGCTTCTGTACAGCAAAGTAAACAAGAAGTGAAGGGAAAACACACAAAATGGAAAAAAATATTTGCAAACTATCCATTTGACAAGGAATATATAACCAGAATATGTAAGAATATATAATATATAAGAAGCTTAAACAACTCCATAGGAAAACAATCTATTAATATAATTTTAAAATGTGTGAAATATATATTATTTTAAAAAGACATAAAAATGGCAAGATGCTATATGACAAGGTACTCAAAATCATTTATCATCAGAGTAATACAAATTAAAACTAGACTGAGGAGGAAGCAGGACCTACTTACAGTTCCCACTTGGATGGATAGAGCAGCATGGACAGACTCACACTTTTGCTCCAATAACTATGGCAGGAACATACCAGGAAAGCTGAGAAAATCCACAGACCCTCTGAAGGAAGTGGCTTGCTGCTGAGGCTCTAAGAGACAACTGAAAAACTGTGAATGCCAGTGTGTGAATAGGGGAACCTTCAGCCCCAAACACATCCTCACTGGGGAACCTGAAGGTCCAGATCATGGGAGAAAGATTTGACCTTACCTGAAGCTGAGACAAATTTAGAGAGCTGAGAAAACTATGGGGTAGAGAAAGCAGCAGGAAGAGCCCTGTGGGCCTACTTGGTCCCCAGGAAAGCCACTTCTGACTTTGTCTCATAGAGGTTTTTGGGGACAGCTACCAGTGGAATTGGAGAAAGATCACAGGGAGAAGGATAGCTGAAATTTGTGACAATTTTGACTGAACATGAAGTTTCCTGAACAGAATCAGAGGAAGGGTGTGAATGGGGAGTGCAGATAAGAGCACAGAAACAGTGACCGGAGGGGAGACAGGAAAGCTAAAAGCCTTGCTTGCTTTCTCAGCAGGGGGGCTCATAGCCTTGGGCCTATGCTCACCAGCTGCCTGGAAATAAACTCAGTGCTGTTGGGGAGGACAGTGGGAGTAAGACTGGCATTTTGAGCTGTGTGGGAGCTGGGTGAGGCCCTTAACTGCCGGCTTTCCCCCACTTTCCTGGCAATTTGTCTGACGGAGCAGAGGCAGCCATAATCCCTCTGGAAATGTAACTTCAGTGGCCTGAGAACCACACCGTCATCCCTCATGGCAGCTTCAGGAAGCCCCAGCCAAGGAGAGTCTGAGCTCAGGCATAGCTAACCCTGCCCCAAAATGATGGTCTTTCTCTACCTACCCTTGTACATGAAGACAAAGAACATAATTTCTTGGGAGCTCTATGCGTCCATCCACTGCCTGAAATACTTACACAGGCGACCCTAGGGCAAGCTTGTATCCTTCCTATATAACCACAGTGGATGCTGTCACCTTCTCATGAAGTGTGATCTCCTGGCTGGAGGCCAACCAACACAAAACCGGCACAATAAACAAAACTACAACCAAGGTCCTCACAAAGTCCGGTTTACTCCCTTGCTCCCTCCAGCAGAGAAGGTGCTGGTATCCACAGCTGAGATCCCTGAAGACAGATCACATAACAGGATTCTTTGCAGACACTGTACATTAACAGCCCTGATACTGGTAGCTCCACTGGGTGGCCTGACCCAGAAGAGAGATAACAATCGCTGAGTTTGGCTATCAGGAAGACCCATCCTTAGAGGAAGAGGGAGAGCACCACATCAAGGGATCACCCTACTGAATAAAAAATCTTAACAACAGCCCTTGAGCCCCAGATCTTCTCTCTGACATAGTCTACTGAAATGAGAAGGAATCAGAAAAACAGTTCTGGTAATATGACAAAACAAGGTTTTTAACACACCCAAAATACCACACTAGCTCACCAGCATTGGATGCAAGCCAAGAAAAAATCTCTGAATTGCCAGAAAAATAATTCAGATTGATTATTAAGCTACTCAAGGAGGCACCAGAGAGAGGTGAATACCAATTTAAATAAATTAAAAGAAAATGATATAGGATATGGACCAAAAAACTCCAGAGGAATAGCATAAATTTTAAAAATTACGACGTCTGGAAATAAAGGACACATTTAGAGAATGCAAAATACAATGGAATGTCTCAGCAATAGGAATGAACAAGTAGACAAATAACTTAAAAGCTCGAAGACAAGGCTTTTGAATTAATCCAGTCTAACAAAGACAAAGAAGATTAAGAAAATGTGAACAAAGTCTCCAGGAAGTTTTGGATTATGATATATGACCAAACCTAAGGTTTACTTTTGTTCCTGGGGATGAAGGAAAGTCAAAAGGTTTGGAAAATATATTTGAGGAAATAATTGAGGAAAAATTTCCCAGCCTTGCTAAAGATCTAGATATCAAAACACAAAAAGCTCAAAGAACAACCAGGAAATTCATCACAAAAGTATCATTGCCTACATACATAGTCATCAGGTAAACTTAACTCAAGAAGAAGGAAAAAAACCTTAAGAGCTCTCAGGCAAAAGCATCAGGCAGCCTATAAAGGAAAACATTAAATTAATGGCAGATTTCTTAGTAGAAACCCTGCAAGCTAGAAGGGATTGGAGTCCTATCTGTAGCTTCGAAGAAAAAAAAATTATCAGTCAAGAATTTTGTATTCAGTGAAACTGAGCTTCATAAATGAAGGAAAGATAGTCTTTTCCAGAATAATGCTGAGAGAGTTTACCACTACCATGCCAGCACTACCATAACTGCTGAAAAGAGCGCTAAATCTTGAAACAAATCCTCAAAATAGACCAAAATAAAACCTCCTTAAAGCATAAACCTCACAGGAACTATAAAACAATAACAAAATGAAAAAACAACACCAACAAAGGTATTCAGGCAACAGCTAGCCTGATGAATAGAATAGTACCTCACATCTCAGTACTAACAATCAATGCAAATGGCCTAAGTGCTCCACTTAAAAAATACAGAATGCCAGAATTGATAAAAAATTCACCAACCAAGCATTTGCTGTCTTCAAGAGACTCACTAAACACATCAGAACTCATGTTAACATAAAGGGATGGGGAATAAAATTCCATGCAAATGATTACCAAAAACGAGCAGGGGTAGCAATTCTTACATCTTTTTGCATTCTTACCAACATATGTTGTTGTTGTTGTTTTGTTGTTGTTGTTTTTAACTTTTTAGTAACAATTATTGTGACTGGTGTAAGATGGCATCTTACTGTGCTTAATCTGCATGTCTCTAATGAGTTGAATATTTTGTTCAGTTTTTGACCACATGTATATCTTCTTTTGAAAAATCTATGTTCATATTCTTTGTTCACTTTTTCATAGAATTGTATGTTTTTTTTCTTGTTGAGTTAGATTCTGTAGAAACTATAGATTCTGGAAATTAGTCTTTTCTCAGATGCACAGTTTGTACATATTTTCTCCCATTCTGTAGGCTGTCAGTTTACTTTGTTGGTTATTTGTTTTGCTGTGCAGAAACATTTTAGTTTAATTTATAGCCATTTGTCTATTTTTGGTTTTACTTACATTTGTTATTGAGATCTTAGTCATAAATTCTTTGCCTAGACCAATGTCTGTAAGAGTATTTCCAGCCGGGTGCAGTGGCTCATGCCTGATATCCCAGCACTTTGGGAGGCCGAGGTGGGCAAATCACGAGGCCAAGAGATCGAGACCATCCTGGCCAACATGGTGAAACACCGTCTCTACTAAAAATACAAAACAATTAGCTGGGTGTGGTGGCACGCACCTGCAGTCCCAGCTACTTGGGAGGCTGAGGCAGGAGAATTGCTTGAACCCAGGAGGTGGAGGTTGCAGTGAGCCAAGGTCATGCCACTGCACTCCAGCCTGGCACCTGGTGACAGAGTGAGACTCTGTGTCAAAAAAAAAAAAATAATAATAATTTCCTAGATTTTCTTCTAGAATTTTTATGAAATAGTATTGAATCTGTAGATAGCTTTGTGCAATATGGTCATTGTAATAATGTAGATTCTTTCAATCCATGAGCATGGGATGATTTTCCATTTGTTTGTGTCATTTACAAATTCTTTCCTAGAGTTTGGGTTTTTTTTTTTTTTTGGTAGCATTTTAAATGAGATTGAGTTTTTTTAAATTTGCTTCTCAGCTTGATCATTACTAATGTAGAGAAATACTATTGATTTTTATACATTGCTTTCGTTTGTAAACAAATGTTGCTTTTGTTTGTAAAAAAATTACTGAAACAGTTTATCAAATCTAGGAGTCGTTTTGAGTTTGGGATTTTCTAGGTATAAGATCATGTCATCCGCAAACAGAGATAATATGACTTCTTCTTTTCCAATTTGGATGTCTTTTATTTCTTTCTCTCATCTAACTTCTCCAGCTAGGACTGCCAGTACTACGATAAATAGGAGTGGTGAAAATTGGGATACTTTGCTTGTTACAGTTCTTAGGGAATGCTTACATTTTTTCCTGATTCAGTATAATTGTGGCTGTGACTTTTTCATAAAAGTGGGTCTTACTTTTTGAGGTATATTCCTTCTCTGCCTAGTTTGTTGAGGACATTTTTGAGGTAGCAATCCTGGAATAAATCAAATGCTTTTTCCAAATTTATTGAGATAATCCTATAGTTTTTGTTTTTAATTCTGTTTCTTTTGGTAATATTTTATTTTACTTTAGGTTCTGGGGTACATGTGCAGAACTTGTAGGATTGTTGCATAGGTACATACATGGCAAGGTGGTTTGCTGCCTCCATCCCCCCATCACCTATATCTGGCATTTCTCCCCATGTTATCCCTCTCCAACCTCCCCACCCCCTGCTGTCCCTACCCTAGCCTCCCCAACAGACCCAAGTGTGTGATGTTCTTCTCCGCTTGTCCATGTGTTCTCATTGTTTAATGCCCACCCATGAGTGAGAATGTGCTGTGTTTGATTTTCTGTTCTTGTGTCGGTTTGCTGAGAATGATGCTTTCCAGGTTCATCCATGTCCCTTCAAAGGACACAAATTCATAGTTTTTTTATGGCTGCCTAGTATTGGATGGTGTATATGGCTACGTTTTCCTTGTCCAGTCTATCATCGATGGGCATTTGGGTTGGTTTCAGGTCTTTGCTATTGTAAATAGTCACACAATGAACATACATGTGCATGTGTCTTTATAATAGAATGATTTATAATCCTTTGGGTATATACCCAGTAGTGGGATTTCTGGGTCACATGGAATTTCTACTCGCAGATCCTTGAGGAAACGCCACACTGTCTTCCACAATGGTTGAACTAATTTACACTCCCACCAACAGTGTAAAAGTGTTCCTATTTCTCCACATCTCCAGCATCTGTTATCTCCAGATTTTCAAATGATCACCATTCTAACTGGGGTGAGATAGTATCTCAATGTGGTTTTGATTTGCATTTCTCTAATGACCAATGATAATGAGCATTTTTTCATATGTTTGTTGACCTCATGTATGTCTTCTTTTGAAAAGTGTCTGTTCATATCTTTAGCCCACTTTTGAATGGATTTGTTTGTTTTTTTCTTGTAAATCTGTTTTAGTTCTTTGTAGATTCTGGATATTAGCCCTTTGTCAGATGGGTAGACTGCAAATATTTTTTCCCATCGTGTTGTTTGCCAGTTTACTCTAATGATTGTTACTTTTGCTGTACAGAAGCTCTGGAGTTTAATTAGATCCCATTTGTCTATTTTGGCTTTTGTTGCTAATGCTTTTGGTGTTTTAGTCATGAAGTCCTTGCCTATGCCTATGTCCTGAATGGTTTTGCCTAGGTTTTCTTCTAGGGTTTTTATGGTGTTAGGTCTTATGTTTAAGTCTTTAATCCATCTGGAGTTAATTTTAGTGTAAGATGTAAGGTGTCAGGTAGGGCTCCAGTTTCTGCTTTCTGCACATGGCTAGCCAGTTTTCTGAACACCATTTATTAAATAGGGAATTCTTTCCCCATTGCTTGTTTTTGTCAGGTTTGTCAAAGATCAGATGGTTACAGATGTGTGGCATTGCATCCAAGGCCTCCGTTCTGTTCCATTGGTCTATTTCTCTGTTTTGGTACCAGTACCATGGTGTTTTGATTACTATAGCCTTGTGGTATAGTTTGAAGTCAGGTAGCATGATGCCTCTAGCATTGTTCTTTTTGCTTAGGACTGTCTTGGCTATGCAGGCTCTCTTTTGGTTCCATATGAAGTTTAAGGTGGTTTTTTCCAGTTCTGTGAAAAAGGTCATTGGTAGCTCGATGGGGATAGCCTTGAATCTATAAATTACTTTGGGCAGTATGGCCATTTTCACAATATTGATTCTTCCTAACCATGAGCATGGAATGTTTCTCCATCTGTTTGTGTTCTCTTTTATTTTGTTGAGCAGTGGTTTGTAGTTCTCCTTGAAGAGGTCCTTCACATCCCTCGTTAGTTGTATTCGTAGGTATTGTAATTGTAGCAATTGTGAATGGGAGTTCGCTCATGATTTGGCTCTCTGTTTGTCTATTATTGGTGTATAGGAAGGCTTGTGATTTCTTCACATTGATTTTGTATCCTGAGACTTTGCTGAATTTGCTTATCAGTGTAAGGAGATTTTGGGCTGAGATGATGGGGTCTTCCAAATATACAATCATGTCATTTGCAAATAGAGACAATTTGAATTTCTCTTTTCCTGATTGAATATTCTTTATTTCCTTTTCTTGCCTTATTGCTCTGGCTAGAACATCCAAAACTATATTGAATAGGAGTGGTGAGAGAGGGCATCCTTGTCTAGGGCTAGTTTTCCAAAAGAATGCTTCTAGTTTTTGCACTTTCCGTATGATATTGGCCGTGGGTTTGTCATAAATAGCTTTTATTATTTTGAGATACGTTCCACTGATATCTAGTTTATTGAGAGTTTTTAGCATGACAGGCTGTTGAATTTTGTAAGGGCTTTCTCTGAATCTATTTTGATAAATGTGTTTTATGTCTTTGGTTCTGTTTATTTGGTGGATTACATTTATAGACTTGCATATGTTGAACCAGCCTTACATCCCCATGATTAAGCCTACTTGATCATGATGGATACTTTTTGATGTGCTATTTCAATTGGTTTGCCAGTATTTTATTGAAGACTTTAGCTTCTATGTTCATCTCGGATATTGGCCTGAAGTTTTCTTTTTTTGGTGAGTCTCTGCCAGGTTTCGGTATCAGGATGATATTGGTCTTATAAAATAATTTGGGAAGTATTCCCTCTTTTTGTATTGTTAGGAATAGTTTCAGAAAGAGTGGTACCATTTCCTCTTTGTACTGTGGTAGAATTCAGCTATGAACCCGTCTGGACCTGGACTTTTTTTTGATTGGTAAGCTATTAACTGCAGCCTCAACTTCAGCCCTTGTTATTGGTCTATTCAGAGTTTCAACATCTTCCTTGTTTAGGCTTGGGAGGGTGCAAGTGTCAAGGAATTTATCCATTTCTTCCAGTTTACTGCTTTATGTGCATAGAGTTGTTTGTAGTAATCTCTGATGGTAGTTTGTATTTCTGTGGAATTGGTGGTGATATCCCCTTTATTGTTTTTTATTGCATCTATTTGATTCTTTTCTCTTTTCTGTTTTATTAATCTGGCTAGAGGTCTGTCTATTTTGTTGATCTTTTCAAAAAACCAGCTCCTGCATTTATTGATTTTTTGATGGTTTTTTTTTTTTTGATCTCTATCTCCTTCAGTTCTGCTCTGATCTTAGTTATTTCTAGTGTTCTGCTAGCTTTAAGTATTTTTGATCTTGCTCCTCTAGCTCTTTCAATTTTGATGATAGGGTGTTGATTTTAGATCTTCCTTTGCTTCTCAAGTGGGCATTAATTGCTATAATTTTCCCTCTAGACACTGTTTTAAATGTGTCCCAGAGGTTCTGGTACGTTGTGTCTTCATTCTCATTGATTTCAAAGAACATCTTAATTTCTGCCTTTGTTTTATTGTTTATCCAGTTGATATTCAGTAGCCAGTTGTTCAGTTTCACGCAGTTGTGTGGTTCTGAGTTAGTTTCTTAATCCTGAGTTCTAATTATATTGAACTGTGGTCTAAAAGACTTATGATTTCTGTTCTTTTGCATTTGCTGATGAGTGATTTACTTCCAATTATGTGGTCAATTTTAGATTAGGTACAGTGTGGTGCTGAGAAGAATGTATATTCTGTGGATTTGGGGTGGAGAGTTCTGTAAATATCTATTAGGTTCGCTTGGTCTAGGTCTAAGTTCAAGTCCTGTATACCCTTGTTAATTTTCTGTCTTGTTGATCTGTCTATATTGACAGTGGAGTGTTAAAATCTCCTACTTGTATTGTGTGGGAGTCTAAGTCTCTTTGTAGGTAGTTAAGAATTTGCTTTATGTATCTGGGTGCTCCTGTATTGGGTGCATATATATTTAGAATCATTAGCTCTTCTTGTTGCATTGATCCTTTTACCATTACATAATGCCCTTCTTTGTCTCTTTTGAGCTTTGTTGGTTTAAAATCCATTTTATCAGAGACTCGGATTGCAACTCCTGCTATTTTTTGCTCTCCATTTGCTTGGTAAGTCTTCCTCCATCCCTTTATTTTGAGCCGATGTGTGTCCTTGCATGTAAGATTGGTTTCCTGAATACAGAGCACACCGATGGGTCTTGACTTTTTATCCAGTTTGCCAGTCTGTGTCTTTTGATTTGGGCATTTAGTCAATTTACATTTAAAGTTAATACTGTTATGTGTGAATTTGATCCTGCCATTTTGTTGCTAGTTGGTTGTTTTGCCCATTAGTTGATGCAGTTTCTTCATTGTGTTGATAGTCTTTACAATTTGGTATGTTTTTGGAATGGCTGCTACTGGTTGTTGCTTTCCATTTATAGTTCTTCTTTCAGGAAGAAGCATTTCCTGAAAGAAGTTATGTAAGGCAGGCCTGGTGGTGACAAAATCTCTCAGCAATTGCTTGTCCATAAAGGATTTTATTTCTTCTTTGCTTATGGAGCTTTTTGGCTGGATGTGAAATTCTAGGTTGAAAGTTCTTTTCTTTAAGGATGTTGAATATTGGTCCCCACTCTCTCCTGGATTGTAGGGTTTCTGCCAAGAGATTGGCTGTGAGTCTGATGGGCTTCCCTTTATGGATAACCTGACCTTTCTCTCTGGCTTCCCTTAGCATTTTTTCCTTCATTTCAACCCTGGTGAATCTGATGATTATGTGCCTTGGGGTTTCTCTTCTTGAGGAATATCTTTGTGGTGTTCTCTGTATTTCCTGAACTTGAATGTTGGCCTGCCTTGCTAGGATGGGGAAGTTCTCCTGGATAATATCCTGAAGAGTGTTTTCCAGCTTGGATTCATTCTCCCCATCACATTCAGGGACACCTATCAAATGTAGATTAAGTCTTTTCACATAATCCCGTATTTCTTGGAGGCTTTGTTCCTTTCTTTTTACTCTTTTTCTCTAATCTTGCCTTCTTATTTTATTTCATTGAGTTGATGTTCAATCTCTGATGTCACTTCTTCTACTTCATCAATTTGGCTATTAAAACTTATGTATGCTTCACAAAGTTCTCCTGCTGTGTTTTTCAGCTCCATCAAGTTGTTTATATTCTTCTCTAAGCTGGTTATTCTATTTAACATGTCGTCTAACCTTTTTTCAAGGTTCTTAGTTTCTTTGCATTGGATCAGAACATGTCCTTTTATCTCAAAGAAGTTTGTTATTACCCACCTTCTGAAGCTTGCTTCTGTCAATTCATCAGGCTCATTCTCCATCCAGCTTTGTTCCCTTGCTGGGGAGGAGTTGTGATACATTGGAGGAGGAGAGGCATTCTGGTTTTTGTTGTTTTCATCCTTTTTGCACTGGTTTCTTCCCATCTTCATGGATTTATCTACCTGTGGTCTTTGTAGTTGGTGACTTTCAGATGGGGTCTCTGAGTGAATGTCCTTTTTGTTGATGTTGAAGCTGTATCTTTCTGTTTTTTAGTTTTCCTTCTAACAGTCAGGCCCCTCTGCTGCAACACTGCTGGAGGTCCACTCCAGACCCTGCTTCCCTAGGAATCACCTGCAGGGACTACACAACAGTAAGGGTTGCTGCCTGTTCCTTCTATTATCTTTGTCCCGGAAGGGTACCTGCCAGATGTCATTGAGAGCTCTCCTTTATAAGGTACCTCTTTGGATATATGGGGGTTAGGGAGCCACTTGAGGAGACAGCCTGTCCCTTATCAGAGCTCAAGTGCTGTGTTGGGAGCTCTGCTGCTCCATTAAGAGCTGCTGGGCATGTATGTTTAAGTCTGCTTCAGTGAAACTTATAACTGCCTCTTTTCCCAGGTGCTCTGCCCTGGGAAGGTGAGGCTTTATTTATAAGTTCCTGACGTGCTGCTGCCTTTTTTCAGAGATGCCCTGACCAGCAAGGAGGTAGTCTAGTCACAGTCTGCCAGCACAGGAGTTGCTGAGCTGCTGTGTAAATTTCCTTGTGGTTTTATTGACAGAGGTACAGTTAGAACTGCCTCAGTAATGGCAGCTCCCTCAGTAATGGCGTATTGCCTCAGTAATAGTGAACTTCCTCGGTAATTGCAGACTGCCTCAGTAATGGTGGACTGCCTCGGTAGTGGTGGACTGCATTAGTAATGGCAGATGCCCTTCCCCTCACAGAGCTGAACCATTCGTGTCCAGCTGCACTTGCTGCAAAACTTTCAATCCAGAGCATTTCAGATTGCTGGTCTTTCTGGGAGTGGGACTCGCCAAGCCAGATCCCCTGTCTCACTGCTTTCAGCTTCTCTTTCAGTTGATTGGGTGGCTCTGTCTCCCAGGTGTTCCAGGTACCAGTTGAAATGGCTGCCCAGATTTCTGTGAGGCTTTGTGTGGAAACCCACTGTGCTGATACAGGTTCTTCTTTGCATGTCTAGTAAAGTTCAGCTGAGAATTCGTCTGCTCCTAGGCCTCATCAGGAGACCTTTTATTAGTGTTACATTCTCACTCATTCTTAGTTTATTCTGGATTTTGGTTTATTTCTGGTTCCATCTCAGAAGCTTGTATGTTTCCAGGAATTTAGCACTGGTTATGCTATACACCAGAAGGTTTAGTATGTTGTGCCTTTACTTTCGTTTGCTTCAAAAATGTTATGATTTTTATCTTAATTATTTGCATTAACCTGAAGGAGGGTGTTGTTTAATTTCCATGTATTTATATAGTTTTGAGGATTTTTATTGTTATTAATTTTTAGTTTTATTACACTGTAGTCTGAAAAGATATTTCATATAATTTTGAACTTTTTTGTATTTGTTAAAATTTGGAAATTGAGGTTGGAGATGTTCTATTCTTATTTATATAGTCAAAAAGGACATACATTGAAGAATATTCCATGTTTTGATGAGAAATGTATATTCTGTAGTTGTTAGGTAGTTTATTTATTGTTGCTATAAGGAAAAACCTGAGGCTGAGTAATTTATGAGAAAAGCAGTTTATTTTGGCTCACAGTTTTGCAAACTGTAAAAGAGGTATAGTGCCAGCATCTTCTTCTGATGAGGGCCTCAGGGAGCTTACAATCATGGCAGAAGGTAAAGGGAGAGCAGACATGTTATACGGTGAGAGAAATAGCAAGAGAAAAGGAAGGAGTTGCCAGGCTCTTTATGTAACCAGCTCTTACATTAACTAATAGAATGAGAACTCATTCATTACTGCAGGAATAGTGCCAAGTCCTTAATGAGGATCCATCCCCGTGACCCAAGTACCTTCCACTAGGCCTGACTTCCAACATTGTGTGGATGATATTTTAATATGAGAATTGGAGGAGACATATATTTAAATTATATCGTACTTTCTATTTTGGTTCCTCTTTGTGGAAGAGGCGCATACTAGCTGCATCTAATCAGCCATTTTAAACCCCTCCTCTGTTTTGTCTTGTTTTGCTCTTTTACTTTTACATCACCATTTATATTGCTGATTTTGTTCAATTTATTATAATAGGAGTTAAATTCAAGGCTTTCAACACATTCTTAAGTTTGATTTCTCTACTTTGTTGTCTTCTAGTTCTATAAACATGGCATGGGAGTGTTAGAATGAATGGAGAATATGGGGGATCTGCTTGAAGTATGGAAGAGTTTATTGGTATCTCATATATAATTCCTGTGGGGTTTATAAATTTATCTTCCCTAATTAGAGGTGATATAGTATCTAGATTTTGAGTTAAGGGTGGAAATTGAGATTAGAGATATTCTATTCTTTCTTATATGTTTTTGGCTGGATATTACATGAAAAAAAAATCTGTATTTAGTATTTTGTGAACTGACCTCCAAGCTGACTTGTCTTAATTCTTCTCTATTTGAGACTATATTATCTAGAGCCAAACTGATTTGCCCCTTACCAGTTCTATAATCTTTGCAAATGACTTTATCTCTCTGTGCCTCAACTTTGCCATTGATTCAAAGGAGATAAACATAACTGAACCTAATAGTGTTGTTATAATAATTAAATTAATTAATATATAAAGCAGTGATAATGAATAAATGATTCAGAGTAAGGGATATATTTGTTTGTCATTAATTTTATACACCTATTATCAATGTTTATTGCTCAGGAACTTATATCTAAATTCTAATATTAGATTATCTGCCAGTCCTAGTTTTACCTCTCTTCATTTAGCAAAATGTTAGGGAGACCATCTTCATTGCTACTAACCAGATGTTATTTTGAAGAAGGCATGCCAATAACAGGCCAGCAGTAAGACAGTTCATAGTGTAATATAAAACTCTTCCCATTATCAAATTCATGGGGGAAAATTAAAATCCAAATACTACATGCCCTTATTAACGAATGTTCACATATCCAAATACTTGAAGGTTTAAGTTAAGAGGAATTCAGACTCAGAATTCTTTCTTCCAATTTCTTAGTCTATTCAGTTACAAGTAGGGGTTCTCAAAAGATTCTTAAATTCATCAGCTGGACCCTGGTCTGTACCAGTTTATGGGTGTATTCCTTTCAAAGTCTCAGAATTCAAAACAAATTTTCTGATGTGCATCTCTTTTGAAAGAATCCAAAGATTTACCATAATACAAAAGCTAATCATACCATAACCTAACATGAGCAGATCAAAATCTTTGGGTATTAGCATAACCAAGGTAGCAATAGATTTACAGCAGTTATCTGGAGTCCATGAACCATGAACTCAAATCACTTTGAAGAACTAGCCCATTCTGTTAAGAATTTTAAAGTGTGGATCACTCTCTCTCTTCTCAGAAAGTGGTATTGGAGGCCCTTTTTGCAAAATAATATATTTTGCACCAATCTCTCTTACTTTAGGAAGCTTTCCTACATATAGTAATGTATTATTATGCTTTGGCTTTGAATTCTGAGTTCTTTACTGCCAAATGATGCATTGAGTATAGAGCCTAAGTTTCTGAACTCTCTTTGTGGCATTTGTGGTTCTTTCTATGGTCCCTTGTTAGGAATATGCTCAGGCCAAAGAAAAGTGTTCTATTTCTCTCATATTTTTGAGGGGCTAAGCAAACTTGGATGAGTTTTTAACATGCCAGTCTGTTTCTTATGTTTTTTCTTTCTTATCATATACATAATTAGTCTTGGTTGCTAGATTTGATTATATTTTTCCTTATTCTTTTTATTCCCTTCTGGCATATTTATTTTCCTAATATAACTCAAAATTTTGTGCTATGAAGTTTTCTATGGGCCATATGAGCTCAATGAATTCTAGTTGGCCAAAAGCATCCGTCCTAAATTCCTGATCTTCTTCACTGCCAAGTTCAATAATCCCATGCTTGAGATATCCTTCCCCCTCCATGTATTTTTTGTAACCATGGTGTAAAACAGGCTAGCCGTAATCTCAACTAAGATAAAAATAGAGAAAGAAGCAAGCATCTGTCCAGCCTGTCCTATAATGACCATCTTTAGACAAATCAAAGAACTGGTGATAAAAAGTTTCCCTTTATGTAAGAATCACAGCCAGCACTTCGGGAGGCTGAGGTGGGTGGATCATGAGATCAGTTTGAGACCAGCCTGGCCAACATAGTGAACCTCTATCTCCACTAGAAATACAAAATTAGTCTGGTGTGGTGGCACATGCCTGTAGTCCTAGCTACTTGGGAGGGTGAGGCAGGAGTATTGTTTGAACCCGGGAGGCAGAGATTGCAGTTAGCTGAGACCATGCCATTGCACTTCAGCCTGGGCAACAGAGTGAGACTTCACCTCAATAAAAAAAAAAAAAAAGAATGACAGCTAATAAATTCAAGGGAAATGAATGATAATCAAATGAAAGAGAATGGATCAAATCCATAAAAATCAATGTCGGCTAATCCATTAGGTGCCAGACAATTAGAACTGTATAACAGAGGCATGAGACTGATACCACTTAAACCTGTGGTTCAGTCTTTACTAAGAATATACAAATGGATATACATGGAGCTATATAAACGTATTAAAAGTTTTTGTACCGAATCTAAATGTATCTCTGCATGTACCCCTCCTCCAATTTATGAGATATTCAGGAGATAGAAAAATATGTCAAATAGTATTACATTATACAGAATGTGGAAAATTATACCAGAGAGATGACCTAGTTTCTACAACACATAAATGGAGAAAAAAGAAGTGGAAGAAGGAACTGCTCCAGATAAAAAGAGATCTGAGAGATTATAAATCCAATTCCGTGTGTGACCTTGGTTAGACCCTTATTAACATGAAAAATTTTTTGAAAACTTTTGGGCAAAGTTAAATGTGAATTGTGTTTGATGCTAATAAGAATTTTGCATTAATAATCAATAATTGAATAATTAAATAAGGAGCCATTTATTTGTGTAAAATAATTAATGATTAATTAGCATTGGGTATGTTCATATTTTTGTTGTTTATGAAATCCATATGTGTTATAAATACTATTATGTTTATATTTGATATGATTAGATTCTTAAGAGTTACTTTATAATGCTCTAAACTAAAAGGTGGTGCTGGGGTTGGGTGGAGGGCTAAATTAAGCAAGTATTGTTCATTCTGGGTCTGAGGATGTTTATTTCACTAATGTGTCTCTTTTTGTACATGTGATAACTTTCATTATAGAATATTAATTTACAGAAGCACAGTGTATAATCCACACGAATCCAGGCAGGTATCCTCTCCTTGTACAGTCCTAAATGCACTTCAAACATCAAAAGGAACTGAATTTAGGGGAGCCTATTGATAGTGCATACCTAGGCTTTTCATTAATAATTTAAAGCATACAACTTCGTATTCAATAGATAGGGTGACTGCATACTATATCATTCAGACAACATGTTAAATAAGATGGAACAGGAGGCCAACAACATAAAAGAAGGAACATCCCAGGCAACCAGCCACATAAGGATACATTATTGATATGCAGTTTAAAGGAGCTGCTAACAGATTCAGCTAAAAAAAAAGAAAAAAACAAACCTACCCCTATTCTTAATAAGATTTAGTCAGTATCACTTTTTTCTGTAACTATAGGCCATTCTGCAACTGTGCGGTTCAAGAACAGATGATTGAAACTTGTATTTGATGACTGTTATGGTTGTGCAGCTCACCTAGCTTCTTCAGGTCACATGTACCTTGCCCTCTCCCTACATGCTCAGACCTTGCCTGTATACTTAGCCTTGAATGTATATAGACAGACACTCCCAAATGGAGAAAGTGGTCATGAGCTGGAGAAGTCAAAATAGTATGTCACCTCAGGCTTTAAGTTGCTTGGGCAGGGTGCAGAAAATTATCAAGGTAAAAATAGTCATGCCTGGATATACAAAATGCTTAAACTTTAAGTGTGATTTTGCATTCAGATTCCACTTATATTTACTTTCCAAGGTTTGTAGGCCAATGTACCTAGAGCTACTATGACATTTGATTGAATTTATCTCAAACCTGCACCCACCTCTAAAATTATCATCAATTTCAAAGATAGATCTTTTATGCGTGTCTTCTTCAGTTACGTCCAAAGAGGGAAAAGCAGAGACTTATTTAAACTTGCCTGTGTCCTATCCCAAACTCAGAGATCACATAAGTCATTTCCTCTCCCTAAGAGAGGGGAAGCAAAGATGCTACACTAATTGATATACTGCCACATGAAAATGTCAGAAAGAGAAAGAGAAGTTTACAACTATCATCAATAAACTTGGAAGATATGTGAGTGCATTCTCATGTTAACATTTAGACTAGTACTTAAATAGAAATGCTTGTAAAATTATTTGGGTATCTTTAATCATGTTTTCTAATAAACATTTGTCTGTTGGTGGCTTCGATCTGTATAACACTTCTCTCCTGATAGAACAATCATCTGATTAGAAAAACTCAAAATTCTCCTGAAAAAGTAAACCATAGTTTTTAATGCATTTATTCATCTTAACTCTCTCTGGTAGCAAGAAAATGATCCCTAAGGATATAAGTATAGGCTTAATTCTTAACCTAAAACAACATATTTATAATGTAATTATAAAACATTTTATGTTAGGCACATAAACTAAAATCAAAAATTATATTCTCTAAGTTATATAAAGACAGGCTGTTTAATGACAATGAAAATAATTAGAGAATAGAATAAAGTTGTCATTTATGATTGTAGCACTCACTCACTATGTAACTTTGTGTATGGTAAATAACCTCTGAGTTTCTGCAGCATAATCTTTTAAAGGACAAAAATAGTATTTATTTCGACTACCGCTTTTATGCAGATTGAGAAAATATTTGTGAATTTTTTTCATAAAATATTAAAAATTACATATTAAGTTAAAATTTGGAGGAAACATAGCATATACTTTTCATTTTTATTATACTTTTCTGATTACTTAGTGAAAAAGCTGAATATGTTATTCATATTATCAAAGTATAATATTAAAACACTGAAGTAAGTATTAGAAAATATTGGGTATGTCTTTCCTCACTATCTTGGAAGTTCAAATTTCTATTAATGCTTTAAACACTGAGGATACGTTTACCAAAACATATCCTTGTGTAAATATAAACCTTTCCTGTATTAAAGAGAAACAGCTAGTGATACGGTTTACCTGTGTCCCCACCCAAATCTCATCTTGAATTGTAACTCCCACAGTTCTCACATGTCATGGAAGGGACCTGGTAAGAGATAATTGAATCATGAGGGCAGGTCTTTCCCATGTTGTTCTCATGATAGTAAATAAGTCTCATGGGATCTCATGGTTTTAAACAACTGGATTTTCTCTGCACAAGCTCTCTTTGCGTGCTGCCATCCATGTAAGATATGACTTGCTACTCCATGCCTTCTGCCATGATTGTGAGGCCTCCCCAGCCATGTGGAACTGTAAATCCATTAAATCTCTTTTTCTTCCTGGTCTTGGTTATGTCTTTATCAGCAGTGTGAAAGTGGACTGATAACAGCCAGATATAGCTTTCTAGGACCCACTGAAATTTGGCCAAACTTAACTTTCAAGAATGGTAGAGTTCATTAGTAAGTCTGTAATAAAGTAAACCTAATAAAGAAGCAATGATATTTCTTCTTTCTTTTTTTTTTTTTTTTTTTTTTTTTAATTTTGAGATGGAGTCTTGCTCTGTCGCCAGGCTGGAGTGCAGTGGCATGATCTTGGCTAACTGCAACCTTTGCCTCCCAGGTTCAAGCAATTCTCCTGCCTCAGCCTCCCCAAGTACCTGGGACTACAGGTGCACACCACCATGCCCAGCTAATTTTTGTATTTTTAGTGCAGACACGGTTTCACCACGTTGGCCAGGATGGTCTTAATCTCTTGAACTTGTGATCCACCAGCCTCGGACTCCTAAAGTGCCGGAATGACAGGCGTGAAACACTGTGTTTGGCCCTGATATTTCTACTTTCTTCAAAGGCAAAGGATGTTCCATTTTCTCTTCACAAGACAAATAAAGAAAATGAAAATGTTGATGAATCTAGGAGTGTTTGAAAGAGGAAGATACTGAACAACAATATTCCAGATGAGGTAAATATTTTGGACAAACTTCATGAGATTTCATGAGCCAAGAGGTAGTTGCAAGATTTGGAGGCTCTTAACAGTAAAAAAGGTTGAGATTAACTGCCATGGTCAGGCTCTGAGAGATAGTCACAGTTCCTCCTTCCTTCTTGGCCAAGTCCTTGAAGAATCAAAGCAGCAAATAAAAAAGATGGAGCAAAAGTGAAAATGAGAATGCATTCGTCTTCTCCACTGAAAGGCCCCAAGTCCTGTGTCAAGGCTGAGGTAAGGGGAGATGAGAGTCTTTGAACTGAATATGTGATTGAATTTTTGATTTAAACTAGCTGGAATTCTCAAATACTAAAATTCAGTCTCAGCTATTAAAATTTGTCTTTTCTTATAACAGAAAGTAACTATAAATCTGTGGGATCTTTTGAGGGCACAGAACACCTCCAACAAAGCATGCTTGAGAGCAACAAAAGTGAGAAAAATAGACATGCTTTGTTTGTACACCTGAAGTCCAGTCTGTCAATAAGTTGGCTATGTATTTTCATTATCACAGTATTTTATCTACCAATTCAACCCACCTATCTTAGTAAGGTCTTAGATTTTATTACCTATCATTGCTTCAGCTTACAAAAATACAAAATTAAGACCACTCTATGAGGATTTTTTTTTCCCCAACCATTCATGCCAGAAACATAGACTCCTTAGTTCTTTTTTTTTCCCCTTTTTCTTTTCTTTCTTTTTTTTTTTTTTTTTGACAGGGTCTCATTCATTCCCATTGTCCAGGCTGGAGTGCAGTGGCATGAGCTTGGCGGTTCACTGCAGCCTCCACTTCCTGAGCTCAGATGATCCTCCCACTTCAGCATCCCGAGTGGTTGGGACCATGAGCATGCACCACCACACCCAGCAGCAGGTTCTTATAATGTTATTCTCTGTTTGTACTAACAGACACTTCTTAATCAGTATGGCCAGATAACTATAATAAAGACAGTATAGAAATTCCCAATCCATCTACCCTAAATTTCTCCCCTTCTTCATTTTCTCTTCACTTCGTACCATCTGAGTACGAAGTACTCATTTTCTTTAACCCTAAATTGAGAAAAACGCATGCTCAAGATTAGGTCTTGATTCATGCCTATGTTTTTATTTTCTCCTTCCCTTCACACTGCTGATAAACAGATATTGTCAGTGGCTGGTGTTAGATAGGCTCATAACTTACAAAAAGGAAGAAAAATAAATGGGGATCTCTGAGTTCCAATGATGAGTAAAGTCTGATCAAATAGTCAAAGATAGTGCAGACACCATTCACCAAAAGCAATCACATAAGCAAAGGAGTATGGCCTCATGCTGGCCAATTTAAGAAGCAAGCAAGGAAAAAAGCAGAAGTTTCTTTTATAGTGTGGCTTTAACGTCACCCTACTTTAGAATTACTTATGGGTGAACATGGATCCTGAGAATCCTTACACACACCTAGATCTGGGGAGAAATGGAGGGAGTGATCATGTTTATCTTTTCTCTCTTCCTACTGGCAAGAGGATGGTATGTGAGGTGAGAAGTAAGAAGAAAAAGCTCTACTGGGAAGAAATAAGTGAAATTAAGGATGCCAGCAATAGAAAATGATTCTTTCTGATAGAAAGGTGGGATTCAAGGTTATGCAAAAATGGGGAAATATTTGAATTCATGAAACTTGCTCCCATGAAGGCAGAATGCCCAGATATCACTAAGAAAAAAGATCCCTTCCCATAAGAGAGGACCAAACATTTACTACAATTTGCTTTATGTGTGGTAAAGAGAACTATCGTCCTCTGCCTGACCCACCAACTTACTATTAGAAGAAGATAATAAAACAGCATATCTAAGTCCTCAATCCACAGTATAATGAAAAATAATAAGCATAGATCATACTAACAAGTAAATAAAGGAACCTACCCTACGCATTAAGAAATTTACACTGAGTTGCTAGCACTAAGCATTATCAATAGTAAAGAAAAAGGCACGACAATTCAGCACACATTTCACAAGAAAAAAACATGTACCTATTTTTAAAAAGAAATACTACCTCAGTTGAAAATATACCCCTAGGAACCAAATGCATTTCCCTACTCATGAAAACTTAATACATGTCATGAATCATTAAAAATAAAACTCAAAGATGAGATAAGACTAAAATAAAATATTGTAAAATGGATATTATAGAGTTAGAAAAAAAGTAAAAACCCAAAATAACACTGATTATAGGACACTGAATAATTTAGAGGCTTCAAGAAACAACAAAGGATTAGATTGAAATCAAATTATAAAATAAGGGGAAGTTTGAGAAAATCATACTGAATTCAGGATAAAATGACAGAAAGATTAAAGCAACAAAAATGAAGGTGATAATTTTAAATATCAGGTTGAGATGATCCAAAATAATTTTTGTCCTTGAAGTGGAACCTTAAAAATGAGATAGGCTCTAGCATTAGAAGGTACAATAGGAAGAAATAAAGGTAAAATTTTAAATACATTATGAAATATTTCAGAAAAAAATAGTTAATGGCAATTGGTAATGCTAAATGACTAACTTACTGAGCTTCAAATATGAAGAAATCATTTTTAAGGTAATTGGGCTGAATAAAACATGTCATCTATAGTGGAAAAATAAAAATTCAGTCTTGCCTTAAATTTCTCTGCTGTAACATTAGATATCAAAATATAGTGGTGCAATAGCTACAAAGTTCTAAGGAAAAATTAAAACCAAAGCCAAGATTTTATATATAATCAAATTGTCCTTCAAGTGCAATAAAACAGGACAAAATAATATGAAATGAGTTATTTCCAGGCATGCAGAAACTCAGGGAATACAGTATTTATGGGCCATTTTTGAAAGAAAAAAATAAGCAAACTTGATAAATAACTCCAGTCAACTAAGTGACAAAGCAAAACAGAATAAAATCTGAAATGGAGATTGTTAAACAAAATATGAACTTTATCAACTTCAACAATATATAAATAAAGTAACTTACAAAAATTGGCAAGTGAGGGAGAACAGAGGTAAAAAGAAAAGTCTATTTGATCATTTTAAGCACAGAACATCTACTATCTCAAAAATTGAAACAGGCAGTTGAAAAATAAAATTCCATCTACGAAAGATTTAAGGTAGCCCAATTATCTTTATTAACCATACATATTTCTTTTAGGTGAAAAAACTTCCTTGAAGTATATTAATTTATTGAATGAAAATTTTGTTTCATTAAAAATAACAATATAACGTGATGCAATTTCTATGAAACTTTTTTACCTCATTAAATTTACTCAAATAGAGAGAGAAAGTTGTGTCTAGAATGAGGTTTATCTAAAGTTAACAATGACAGTAGATGGAATTTGGGGAAGATTTTAATGCTTCCCTTGAACATTTGTGCTTTTCTGTGTTACTTAAATTTTTATATTGATTTTTCATATTCCAATGAATTATGTTTTCAAAAACAATGAAGTCATTTAATGTAAAAAGAGACAGTGTGTAGAGTGAATTTTATATGTGGTACTTTGCTTTTAAAATCTCAATGAAATATAGCTACTTCCAGCATAAACATAAGCCAGAATGTATGCTTCTTTAAAATTTTTATAATCCAAATAAACAGGTGTATTCTTCTGGCCCCTTGTTCTTTCAGGCCTCCTTTTTCTTTATAATAAGTACAGACAAAATTAAAGAAAAGCTCCACCCAGGCATTATAGAGTTTCTATGATCTACCCCCTTTCTGCTTTCTTTTCCCTCAGGCAAATCCTCTATTCTTACTGAATTAACTACTTTTTGTGCATGAAACCCATCTTCCCTAGCCCTTTCTTCCTACCTGGAGTGAGGCAGCTGCCTCTGGGTGTGAGTTCTCGATCCCTCCTCTCACTTCACTTCAGCCTATGCCCTCTGATGAGTCACTCCAGAGCTCAAACTTTTTTCACTGATCAAAATCTTGTTTCTTCAAGGTTTCCAAATGCCATATCCATGAAAAAGTTTTCTTGCTTGATTCTAGCACATCAATTTGTACTTCCTGTCTGAATTCCAATATAAATTACTTTATATTTAGAATAGAAAACTTTTTATCTCTGTCTATCTAGAGAGAGGCCTGTATAGACATATATTTGCTACTGCCCTGCATAGACTTCAAACTCCTCAAATGCAGGGAACATATTTTATATATCTGTGGTTCTCGAATTGTGGACAATGCACTTTACATTGTACATTGTTTCAAATAGTTAGGATACTCATTTGAATCATGTCTTTATCCATCAAACTTCACTATGTTTCCAGACTGGCCCCATCAGAGGCAGTACAAAATGAAATGTCTGTATGTCTGACAAGTAGTTTACTGTATCCTTTATTTCTATATTCATGACTTAGAAGAATTGTGACAGGTACTTCACTTTCTCAGACGCTAGTGCTTAAATTTCCACAAATCAGCTACTGATTTTAAAGTTTTTATTCTATTAGTACGTACTCCCAGGTATTAATAGAATATAAACTCACGCACAACGTCCCCTTTAGGATGAAATAAATTGTGAAAACACAGTTGAAAACAATACCCAAATTAGGTATTCAGATATCCTGATGCAATTTCTGACTTCTCTTATCCAAATTTCTCTAGTTCTTTGCATTTTGATGTTGCTTCAAGTTTGGAGAAGCATCCTAACATTTCTTTTGCCTGGGGTTGAGCGTAGTGAGTGACAATAATATTAGGTGAAGTCCTAACTTTATATTGACATAGATTGTTTAGGCTAAGGAGGTAGAAGAACATAAAGGATCACTTGTTTATTTATTGGGAGGTTGATTTTGTGAGCTGGCTAATAATAAGTTGCATGCTTAGGTCCATAAGTGTTCCAGTAGATGTGTGCCATTGTTTTTACCTGAAGACTTACTAGCCTTGGACTCAAACTATCATAAATATAATTAATTAAAACATTAAATTTAAGCCAACAGTAAAACACTGGTTATCAACCTGATGGCTCAGCAGTTGTATGCTTTTGCCTAGAAATTCACACCCAAGAAAGATCAGTTGGCCTCTTTATTTCTTAAGTTTACCTATATAGTAACTTGTCAAATAAGCCTATGGTTATTCCAATGGTGCTGAATAGGTAGAAACTGAAAAAAAAAAGAGAGAGAGATACATAATGATTCCTCATTTACATCCAAATTAAAATAGAAGCAGAAGAAATGTGTTTTTATAAGGCATGTGTAAGTTGTGTGCAGAAAACAAATGTCCTGAGAGGGTTAACACCAAAGGAAAACTATTTTCTCAATTCAGACAAAATTTTGCAGTTTCAAACTGCTTTATCCCCACAGTGCTAAAGGCTTATTTTTGGTAAAGAGACTTCTAGCAGAGAAAAGGTGCAGATTCTATAAACAGAATAGATCCCAAAGAAAGAAAAGAGAAGTTAAAGGGAAATATCGTGTATTAGTACTGTTTAAAAAAAAATGCTGCGCTGCAGGATAAAGAGAGAGATGGGGGAGACAGTGGAAGAGAGGAGTCAGAGAACCTCGAATCTTATTACTACACATAACAAAATTGTATTTCTTACACTCATAACATGCGTGGTAAGAAGGCAACTTTCTAGGGCAGAAACTTTATCAAGAATGACTTGATTGCATCTCTGAGTGTCAACCATGTGAGTTCTAGGCATCTTTAATTGCTTGGGTAGAGGAAGGAATTGACTGGAAAATTGTGAAAAAACTTGGAAGCAGGATGTATCATTTTTGCATGCATTTATCTTGGCCAGAACTATCCACATGGTCAGCCATGCACGCAATGAAAGGATATGGAAAACATAGTTGTGCATAAACCTGGGAAAAAGAAATATGAAACTGCGTATGGTGAACACATAGCATTGTTTCCACCGCACTCATGCTCAGTAAGGCTCATATATCCTAGAGCAGATAAAAAGATAAACCACCTACAAACAACATTTACTAGGAGCCTTTCATCTCTCCAAAAGTCCAAGTTGTTTTCCTTCCTAGTACAGAGATTCGTGTGTGTGTGTGTGTGTGTGTGTGTGTGTATGTGTGTGTTTTCTAGGCATGCAGTTGTAGAATTTTCAAAAGAAAATTATAGGATATCTAAATGTTCTTTTAAATACGAAAGATACGATTCACCATTCTATCACAATCTCCCTCCAAGTAACCTCATTGTGTGTTTGTCATTCCTTATGTTAGTCATCAGTGCTCACATGCTATCTCTATATTACGTAAACAATCCTCAGTTTTTGATTACATACTTTTTATCTTCCTGAATGAGGAGGTTAAATTCTTAGAATAATATGTACCTAAAATTTGTTTTTGCCATCAGCAACACCTAATGAATGCCTTGATATCATTCACATAGTATATACATGTTGAATAAATTATCCTATAAAATTTCAATGCAAAAGTAAAATATAAGATTCTAAAAAGAGCAAGTGAAATAAAAAATTTTATATGTATGTATAAAATGCTGAGTTACAAAATATATAAAATATATATTTATAATATATATACATACAATAAATAAATATAAACTTTTTATATATTTACACTCAGCATTTTATATATATACATATATAAAACTTTTTACATACTTATACTCAGCATTAGCTAAGGATTACTGACGTTTTATTAATTTCAAACCAACTGTACCCCATACATGGTGTGGAATAATGTATGCTATCACACAGGATCCCAGGAGAGGGTTTTTAATTATTCAGAAAGTTGATGTTTATGCAGACTGAGAAGCAAGATAATAAGACACAAGAAATTTGATTAACTTTTTAATCTGTCTACTTTGGAGCAAAATATATGTGCAAAGAGCCAAGATAAAAAAAAAAAAAAACCAGAGAATGAAATTAATCTACGAGTTTGGGAAGAAAAGCAAAAACCAAAATAAGCCAATCTTTTTTTAGCTGTTTTTGAGGGGAACTATTTGAAGGGATTAATAAAATTCAATAATACTTAATTATTTCATCTACCAATAATGTACTAAGTCTCACTATTAGCCAGTGTTACATTACAGCTGCTCTTGGAGACACAAAGAAACCATGTCTGATTTTCAGGAAGTGACAATGCATTAGGAAAGAACAGTAAAAGGATTTCACATGTAAGTGAGGTAATAAGTTTCATTCAGCAAGCCAGTAACATTATTAAAACTTATTTTTTAAGAGATTACTTACAAAGCATCATGGTGAATACGTGGGAAAGTGGAATAATAGGCAAATGAAATACATATAGGTGTATTGCAATAATCCAGACCAACGATGGTAAAGAGAGTGATGCTGGAAAAAGAGAGAAAGTATGATTTAGGCTATCTTTAAAAGAAGGTACCCTCCTGTATGTCAGGATGTGAGAAAATAGGGATGTGGATTTTTCTCTGATTTCTCTTCTGAATGAAGAAATGTGCAATGAAGGAAAACAGGCAAGGACTTGTGGTAATTCAGTTTTGCACAGGCTAAAATCTTAGTAAAATCCACAAGGTACCCTTTGACCTGATCCCCGCACTCCTCTCCAGCATCAGCTCCTTCTTCATCACACTCTAGGCTAAACAAGTACTATTCTGTTCCAAAAATATATCATACTATTTCATTCCTGTGGGAGATCACCCTCACTCATGTACCTAGAGAAGTCACACCTATCTTCACAACTCAGTCTGAAAGCTACTTCATTCAATAAAGAAGTAAATTCCTTTATTGAAGTTACTTCATTCAGTAAAGTTATCTGAACTTTCAGTATTGGGAAGTATACCTTAAATTTGTTTGTTTATATGTCTATCCTCTCAAAATAGCATGCTTTACAGGAGTAAGAGGTTTTTTTTTTTTTCATTTTAGTATCCCTAGTCTCTTGTATAATTGTATCCAGAAATATTCTTGAGTTGGTATGACTGATTAAATGAACTCTTTAAGATAGGTTGGCCAACTGAAAAAAAAAATTAAGACAATGAGAGAGGTACAAATGAGTGTGTAAGAGGTCAAATTAGAGTGCTTCCCATTGCTACTGAGAATAATCGTGAATGGTTTCATGGAGAATCTTGTTAGTAAGTTGGTAGTGCCTGGTAAAATTTTAAAAATGATTACTTCACTTAGAGAAAAGGACTAAGCAAGAATGAATACTAACATACCCAAAGAAATATAGGACAATGATACAGGCTTTTGATATTTACAAATTTTGCATCTGATATCTGATATGTAAGGATCTCGTAGTTTTCTAATTTATGATATACAGCAGGCTAATCAACATTTGAAACTCACTAAGCAATAAAGACAGCAAATTCATGTCTCCATACTATGTTCATGTGTGTATGTATAAAGTATTATATACTTAATATTAACTTTGATATAAATAATATTTTAAAAATCAGCATAAATATACAGTATAATGATTTTGTTTTGATAGTAAGCTAAAGAGACATTTGAAGCAAATTGAACTTGTTCCAATATTGTTTGGGTTATTCATATCTTTATTGTGTGCTTGTGTGGGTGGGTGGGAGAGGGTAGATTAGTTTATGTTTCCTTAATTTCTAAGTTTTAGAAAAAGCTCTTTATGCTTTCAAGACAATACAGATGAGGCAGAGCAGAGCCTAACAAAACAATCAATTTCCCAGATGACTTAGTGAAAAAGAAAATAATGTTTGATAACCAACATTAAATTAAAAAGTGCATGAGGCCTTTGAGTCCAAAACTTTTAATGAGGAGGCTGATTTACAAGAATGTTGAAGTTGGTCAAGATATTATCTCTGATCTCCTTTGAATTACAGATTAAAACAATAATTAAATGCTTTTGAAAAGTGCTTAATTAGCTGTCCTAAAATTCTAAAATATTTCAGTTATTGACTAAAAAATGGTGTTTATCAAGGATTGCAACTGCAGATTCGGTGGCCCTGAACTCCTTTCTCTGGCTTTCTCGGGTCACAGATTTTTCCCCGCTTTGATTGGTATCACATACCTATTTTAGATTACAAAAAGCCAAAATGGTGACATGAACATGCCAACATGTAGACTTAAAATAAGCCGTAAGATATTGCTTCATTAGGCTATACTGACCTTGTTGAAATTCCTATGCCTAATAAACAAAATTTTAAAAATATGAGAAATCAAAGTTTTAAGATAATTACTTCATTTTTGTTATTATAACAATAACTACAACCTCCGCCTCCTGAGTTCAAGCAATTCTCCTGCCTCATCCTCCTAAGTAGCTGGGACTACAGGCATGTGCCACCACGCCCAGCTAATTTTTGTATTTTTAGTAGAGACAGGGTTTCACCATGTTGGGCAGGATGGTCTCCATCTCTTGACCTTGTGATCCACTCACCTTGGCCTCCCAAAGTGCTGGGATTACAGGTGTGAGCCACCACACCCAGCCACCTTATTTACTTTTAAAACATAATATGTGATAAGCTAAGCTAAGGAAAAGGGATACATACATACTCAGTTTTTCCATTGTCTCAGTTAATGCTAGATTGTAAATTGTGTGAAAAAGATACAGAATCTGCCATTTAACCACTGGACACTAAGGCCTTTCTCTCTTGAAAATTATTTGTTAAATAAAGGTATAACTAAACTATCATTTACTAAGTTGTATGTGGTATTAACAAAACTGAACTTTTAGAAATATGTAATATCCATTACATAGGGTTAGGTGGAATTATAGATGAGAAAGTGATATTTAAAAACCAAATCATAAACTAATTTGATTTATCCTTTTTTTAACTAACTCAAGAGTTTCTTTTTATTATTGTGTATGTATGTGGGTATGCATAATGTGCTAAATCTTTATGTATGATATTGAACTATTTCTTTATATAACATGATATATTGAAAAAAACCTTAACTATGCTGCCTTTATACTAAAGATATGTCGTATTTCAGAGACATGATTTTTCCTCCAAAATTCATTGTTATTTTGGTTCAGAGAGAATATAAGTACTTAAAACTTGTCACACAAACTGCATCTGCCACATTTGAAAGTTCTACATTAACAACACAGCTTAGTATTTCCACTGCATGTTAAAAGATAGCAGCAAGAAGCCCACCAGGGGATGAGAGAAGCTTGTTGAGGGTAACAATCCTTCTCCTCCAAATGTACACAGTTTTACTTAGAAATTTTACGTGACAGGAATTTGTAATGTATGCCTCATTAACAAACCTTTGATAAGTAAATGAATTTAACAAAATACTAGTAAAGGAGAATTAATTCTTAAATGAGAGTGATTTTGATGTTTAATGTTTGTTTGCTGTATGACTTGATGTAAGCTGGTCAAATGAGCTAAGGTCCATTTCTTTCATTTATTCAATCATCCATTTATTTTTTCAATTATTTAATTACTCACAAAACCTTTCACATACACTAGGCACTGGGCTGAGCTCTGGAGATGCAACAAGGATTCATACCCTAGATGGCTCACCATCAAATAAAGCAAAATTAGTGTTTGGTAATGGAAGTCTCAATAGTCATTACTGTTGGGAACAAAATCGACAGATTATAACACAGTATAAAGAGGAGGTATTTAATTCATGACCAACTTTGTATATCTAGGTAGATAAGCTTTTCTCTCTGACAAAATTTTCCTCTTGGCAAATTTTCTGGGCCAAGAGGAAATGGATTTTTGGGAAAATGGTCAAATCGGGAACTGCATGATTGACACAGGTAAGGATCAGATTATAAAGTAATTTCGACCTACCAATAGACTTTTAATTTTAACATGTAGGCAAGATGATGCCATTAAAAATATAAGAGGTGGAGTCAGATGATTAGGTTTGCATTTTAGGAAAATAACAGGCAGCTGAAATTACTGCCAAGGAAAGGGCAAATTCTCTGTTGAACAGAAGGTGCAAAACGTGCAGTGGACTTCATTTCCACTGATATAGATTGTAATCTCTCTGGAAAGCAGGAAGTGAACCAGAATACTATCAAGAAGTTCAATAAGTGAGTACTGACTGATAATTAGCTATGTAGGTAGATAAGAAGCAGTTTACAATACTGATAAAATTTGATTAGTGTCAGACTGTAACCTTAGAAGTGTTTTAATAGCTCAAGTTCAGTATTGTTTTGTTATTATTATTTCAATTATCACAAGTCACCAAGTATAACTTTATTGAAGTGGTGGAAATGTATGTTAACTGCACCATCAAAAAAAAAAATCTCAATTCCTAGTGATACCTTGCACGAAATTAAACTAACCTGTCCTTTTAAGACAAGTTGAAATTTACAACCCCAATAGGCACAACACTGACCAGGTACCACCATATGTTTGCCAATTTTTTGCCTCCCTAGCCCATTGTTGCCCAATCTCAGAATCCTAAATTATTATAGCCCCTTTTTTTTATTGCTCCCTCTTTTTATGCCACCTTAAGTCCAGTCTTTTTTTTTTTTTTTTTTTCACGATTTTGTAACTTCAAAACCTAGTCATGGAATAGGCAAAATTAGGGGAAAAGTATAAAGTAAATAAAAGAAAGAACCTAGAACATACTTTTAAGAATTTAAACATTTATGTGGCTGCTGGAGATGACTAAGCCCAAAAGAAGAAACAGGAAAAGAAATAAGGGAACACACATAACTTACATGCCTTAAAAATCAAGGAAGGAGAGGATTTTATGATGGAACAAATAGTCATCAGTGTCAGAAACTTTTGCCAATGTAAGTTTAAAGATAAATTGTAATAAGATCATTATACTTAGCAACATGAAGGTGAAAGAGTGACCTTATTGATAATTGTTTTGGTAGGAAGATTGGCCTTAAAATTGACAACATGTGAGGAAATAGAAAGAGTGACTTGCATATAAAGGGACAGTTAGGTGGAACTATAGCAAAAGATGAATGAGAACTCTAAAGTAGTTTTATCTTTTGTATTTAAAAACAAAGGGCAGAATAAAAAAGGATAAGATTAAATAGGGAAAAATAAAAGGTATAATCATGGATATAAGTTTACTGTAAATAACAAAATAGAAAGAAATTAATATCATATTTGAATGCATGCATTTTAGAGAATAGAAGGACAGGAATTTGGATAGTGAGGATTCAGATATATGAAATTGCAGAATTGGGTATAGTATAGTTGATAAAATCTTGACTGGTGGTATATACTTTTTCTTTAGAATAAAATAGGAGTCAAGCTCTACAAATGATAAAATGTGTTGAAGGGATGAAAAGAAATTTCTATGCAGACATTTTTTAATTGCTGTTTTGTAGAGTAAGTAAGTAAATAAAATAAGACTTTGAGATGTCTTATTTTATTTCATGCTAGATACATATTAGAATCACATCACTCAGGGAATTCTTGAGTTAATATTTACACAGCATACAATGCACATATTTTAATATATATTTCAAAGGAGTATAACGAATACCCCAGCTAAGATACGTAATTGTTTTATTACCTTATGTTCTCTTATTTTGCTTTCTAGTCTATCTCCCTGTCACTAGGCAATCAATGTTTTTATCTTTATCACCCTAGCTTAATTTTGCCTATTCTGTAACTGGAATGGAATGTAAATGGAATCATACATATATCGTTTTATTCCTGTTTTTGCTTAATTGATATACTATTTTGGGAATTCTTTCATCTTGGTCCATGGATCAGCAGGATTTTTTTTATTGTTGAGTAATATTCTATTATGTGAACATTCCACAGTCAGATTGTCTGTTCACCAGTTGATAGACATTTGGATTGTTTCCACCTTTGGTCCATTATAAATAAAGCTGCTGTGAGTGCACAGAAACCTTTATGCATCAATACTTCTATAGGGCAATTTGCAGGAATTGTGTTTGTAATAATCACCGTCTACATTAAATATTTTTAGCTTTTTTTTAGGTGGCCAGATAGATTGACAGACTGTATATAAAAGAGTCAGGATATCAGTCCAGTAGAAACTCATCTTATTTGATCCTCTTAGCCACATATACTTAATAGCTACCTAGTATTTGGTATATGGAATGTGGTATATAATGTGTGATATAACTGTGTCTACTCTTTTTTCTGAACTTGCTTCCTATCTCATTAGGTAAAGATATGTGAGTTAAGAAGCCCCATGCATATAACCTTGCATTCTTTGGACTTCCCTTTTAGATGTTTTGTACAGCCTTGCATCCCCAGTGCTTAAAAAGTTTCCAATGGATTTGTACTATTTGTGTCACTGTCTTTCTTCTTTTCAGGTTCTGCTTCTCCTAGGCAAGTTTTGTTTATAGCTCCTTGTCCAACTCTCCTCTACTTGTTTTCTTTGTAGTTAAAAAACTAAAGGGTAGGATAGAAACAGTTTGCACAGGAATTACTAAAAAGCTAAAGGGTAGGATAGAAGCAGTTTGCCCAGGACATACTAAAGATATGTCTCTGAATAAATCTATGAATTATAGTCTATTCTTTGTATCCTCATTTGTTTACTGAGAAGATATGTAAGCTAGAGCAAGTTACTGAACTTCTCCGTGCTTCAATTTCACATGATCAATTTCATTCTAAACAAGAATATAACCAAGCTATGTTAAAATAATGTAGAAAATCTAAGGTTTAGCATATGACCTTATTCATATTTTCCATAGCATCCAGGTTTGTCTTTCTCTTTTTCTTACTATCACTGTATCTTATACCCTGGATCTTGTGAATATTTCTTCACAAAACCCTATTATTTTAATCCTGGGCTTTGATCTGGTGAAACTGGCACTCAGTGGAAATAGCAGCATAAATAGCTACACAAAAGAATTTCAAATCGACACCAGGGTACTAACAAAAGCTAAGATTTTCTCATGAGCTAGCATTGCTCCAGAGAGAAGTGGGGGCCACAGCTCTCTTACTAAACTTCCTGCTTTGTAGCTTATTGTCCTCTTTATGTTTTTCAGAGTAATATTCAATATCTGAAATTGTGGTTACTTCTTTGCCTGCCCATCATTTATCCTCTGTTTACTCAGTAAGCCTTCTGAGAATAAGGACTTCTTTCCTCTTGTTCACTGTGAAATTCTTAACACTTACATCTCTCTAATTTTAGGCGCTCATTAAATATTTGTTGAACGAACGAATGGATTTTTGCACATTATTCCCAAGAGGTCAAACATAAGTGAATTTGGTCTGAGTATTATCTTTGTGGTACATGTACAGCTTAAAACAGTAAAACCATTTGTTTCATGTATTTTGCCATGAAGTCCTAATAAAAATACAAAATAAAAATGAAAAAATCAGAGTGGATGACGGATGATCTCTGTGCAGTCTATATGGAATATGCTTGTCAAATTTTGTAACGTCACTATCATTGGAAAGCTAATGTATTTGGAATAGTAGAGGAAGACAACTCAAACAGATTTTTTAAAGTATTGGCTGAGGGAGAAAGTTTTATAATGTCAAACTCTAAGAATGTCACACATGACACAATAAGCTTAGAAAAGAATTTCACATGTAAAGCAGAGAATACGTGGAAGGAAAGACGTTTCTCTCTCTGTACATGGTTTGATTGTCACCTGCAGAAATGATAGCAATTGTTAAACAACGAAGGGCAAAGAACAGCATTTCTCACTGTGACTTCATAATCACCTCCATCAGTGATTCTCAAATGTTGATGTGCATATGAATCAAAGGGAAATCTTAAAATGCAATTTCTATCACAGTAGGTCTTAGTAGTAGGATTAGGACCTGAGTCTACCTTTTTAACAAGCTCTCAGGTGATCTCCTTGAAGTACACTCTGTATAGCATGGAACCAGTCTAGTAAATCCGTTAGTGCCTTTGACAGCGTTTTCGTTTCAGAAGTTCTGCCACAGACTTCTATATATGTACACGTAAACTTTGCAAAATCTAGCTCAGTATTAAACTGTTGAAGTTAGGTGAGGAACAAGAAGCAGACCCAAATCAAAGTGTTCAGATGTCTAATCAAGAGTCTATTAACTGATGACTAAAAATAGAAGCTTTCTGGATGAGCTCAAGTTCTTTTTATTTTATTCAACCAGCAATGTAAAATGAAAATATCAAAGGATTTTGAATCTTAAAGACTTGACACACTGGTGGATATTCTCTGACTATGGATTAAGTCTTTGCAAAACACCTATCTAGGAAATACAAATGCATTTTTGGTGAAATTGGTAAGGCTGCTTTGAAGAACAACTTGGCAATATTTATCAGGAACATAGAATGCATTCCTCTTATTATTTGGGGGATTCTTTTCTCATGAAATTATCTTTTCACATATTTAAAAGTTCCAAACTGAAAGTTCCATTTATAACAATTGTTCAATACAGAATTATTGATAGTAGGGGAAATTTGTAAAATCACAGATGTTAAATATGTAAATGTTTAAACCAATTATAAAATATATTTTCTATTTATTATTATTTATCCAGTTGGAAAAATAGAGGCATGCTTCACAGATACTGTGTTTTTTACAATTTGAAGGTTTGTTTGCAACCCTGCCGCAAGTAAGCCTGTTAGCAACCATTTTCCAAATGCCATGTGCTCACTTTATGTTTCCATGTCACATTTTGGTAATTCTCACAATATTTTAAACATTTTTACTACTATTATGTCTGTTATAGTGATCTATGATTAGTAATATTTAGTGTTATTTTTGTAATTGTTGGGGGCACCATGAACCTTGCCCATATAAGCCAGAGAATGTAATAGATATTTTATATGTTTTGATTGCTTCACCGAATGGCTGTTTTCTCATCTCTCTTCCTGCCCTTGGACCACCCTATTCCCTAAGACAGAAGAATATTGAAGTTAGGCCAGTTAATAACTCTAAAATAGCCTTTAAGTATTAAAGTGAAAAAAGAGTTGCACATCTCTCACTTAAAACCAAAAGCTAGAAACGATTTAGCTTAGTGAGGAAGGCTTGTCAAAAGCCAAGACAGGCTGCTTGCACTAGTTAGCCATGTTGTGAATGCATGGAAAAAGTTTTTGAGGGAAATTAAAAATACTAATGCAGTGAACATATGAATTGTAAGAAAGGAAGCAGCGTTACTGCTGATAATAGAGAAAGTTTTAGTGGTCTGGATCAAAGATCAAATCAGCCATAATATTTCTTTAAGCCAAAGCCTAATCCAGAGCAAGTCTCTAACTCTAATTCTAGCAAGGCTAAGAGAGGTGAGGAAGTTGAAGTAGAGAAGTTTAATGCTAATAGAGGTTGGGTCGTGAAATTTAAGGAAAAAAGCCATCTACATAACATAAAGTGCAAGGGGAAGCAGCAAGTGCTGATGTTAAAGTTGGAGCAAGTTTTCCAGAAGATCTAGAGAGAAGTCAATGCCTGGTTTCAAAGCTTCAAAGCACAGGCTGACTCATTTGTCAGGCGCCAATGCAGCTGGTGACTTTGAGTTGAAGCAAATGCACATTTACCATTCTAAAAATCCTATTCCCCCTAAGAACTATGCTAAATCTATGCCTGTGTTTTCTAAATGGAAGAACAAAGCCTTGATGACAGCCTGTCTGCTTACAGAATGCTTTACTGTATATTTAAGCCTACTATTGAGAACTAATACTTAGGAAACAAAGAAATCCTTGAAAATATTACGGCTCATTAACAACGCAGCTAGTCACTCAAGAGCTCTGACAGAGATGTACAAGGAGATTGATGTTATTTTCATATCTACTAAGAAGCGTCCATCAATGCATCAAACTTCATTGTTCCTATTTTATGAAATTACCACAGCCACCTCAACCTTCAGCATCCTTCACCCTGATCTATCAGCAGCCATCAGCATCAAGGCAAGACCCTACACTATCAAAAAAATTATGACTCATTGAAGGCTGAGATGATTCTTAGCATTTTTCAGCAATAAAGTATTTTTAATTAAGGTATATATATTTTTAGACAATGTTATTGCACATTTAATAGACTAGTATTAGTATAAACATAAAGCTTTTAAATACCCTGAGGACCCATAAAATTCATATGAATTGCTTTATTAATATTCACTTAATTGTGGCGGTCTGGAACCAAATCTGCAGTATCTCTGAGGCATGCCCATATCTGATTCACCATCTCATCCAACTCTTCCTACAAATATTTGATTTCTGTGAGTTGAAGTTCTTCACCTTTGTACACTAGATGCTTTTCTAAGCCAACAGAAATTGTGAAATATCATCAATTACAATACGTGTTCTAAATTCAGAGCCATTTAAATGTGAAAAAAATGTATTTTTTGAAGATTGATTTAATTCTTTAATATAATGTAGAAAGAACAAAGCTAAGATCCCGTTTACCTATATCTTATCCAAACAATTTATTTTTTAAAGGACAAATAATTATATATATTTGTGTGTATGTGTGTGTCTAGTGTACAACATGTTTTAAAATATATATATCCATTGTAGAATGGCTAAGTCAAGCTAATTAATATATGCATGTATCTTAAAATTAATGAAGTACACAATACAATAAGGTATAGGCAATAGCTACTCCGATAATTCAGATGAGAAAATGCAGCTATTATGGGACTTGGCACTCATGCAAGGCTCTACCCAGAAAGGAAGAGGAAGGAAAAATTTGGTAATCACTGAAGCATTCAAAACACAAAGAATTATTGAAGGAGGGATGTTGAGTAAGCTATATAGTCTGATTGGCAAAGAGGGTTATTGAAAGGGTTTTGGAGGAAAGTTTAAGCTGGAAGAAAAGCCTTGCAGAAAAACAGTTAGGCCATACTTCTTATGAGATAAGCCCTATATTTATGCAAGACCTTCCTGAAAAGAAAAAGCGATAGGATTCATGCTTATCTATGTATTTTGCTAATTTATAAAGAGTCGGCGAAATAAAGCCAACAATCATTTATTAGTTTCTCCTATGAGCTATGTATTTGAAATGGTGCTTCACTGATGCCCTTTTAAGTACTCTTCTCAATACCCTGCAAGGCAAACATCATGTAGATTCTACTGTGTGTCCTTTGCCTGGCTCTTGAATCTATTAGAGGAATTCACATTTGGCTTATTTGCCTTCTATTTAAAAATTGCTCTATCAATGATTTGAATGTTAACTTCAACCTTATTATTTAAAGAAGCATCTCTGGTCCATAGAATTGACTTAACCTGGATCCTTTGCATCCTCATTGTACTTCATCCTCTCAAACCACACTGAGTAGTTCAGTCAGAGGATAGCAGCAAAAATACAGATTTTCCTTGAAGATTTCTAACTGGAGCAAGAGAGGCAAGAGTATTTCCTTTGCAAGTAGTGAAATAACCTGGCTGGAAACAGAAGACTAGGAAGACAAGGAGCAGACAGAGCAAAATTTGTCACAGGAAGAGTATAAAATTTATTTCAATTTTTGGTGCTATAGCTTTGGATCTTCCCTGATTTTTGTCTTCAAGTGGCTTGGTGTCTTAACAATCCTATGATGACATAGCTATAGCTACCCCAGGATTACTCAAGGCTTTGCTAAATAGAGATCTTATCAATTCATTCTAAAATTTCCAGGTCCGTGTCACACTTAATAGATGAAATAAAATGACCTTGTTATAGTCACCCAGCTAGTGATATTGAAAATGAGGGTTGAAATCAGGTTTGATTGATTCCAAGGACAATGTTCTTTCCTATCTTCCAGCAATGTCCAAAATAAATCTCTACATTACCCAATGTGAAATTCACAAGCTACATGTAGTTACTGAGCACATAGTATGTGAACAATATTAAAAAAACATAGATTTTTTAATATTATTTCATTTTAATTAATTTATATTTAAAAATTTAAAAGCCACGTATGATTAGTGGCTATCATATTAGACAGCTCATCTCTACCAACCGTTACTGAGTTCGTGCACTCCCTCAACTGTTGAGTTTCTATTTTCGAACAGATACTGTACAAGCTACTCTCTGCTGGATGCTACACAAACTGCTTGTCTCAAATCCCCGTCATTATTCAGAGAGACGTGTGAGATTTATAACCATATATATGGACATGAGATAATACATATAATTCTATCACATATATTCTAATACTAAAAGTTATAATGATTGGCAAAGTGATAGAGCCGGGATTCTGAATTTTTCGGATTATCCAATTCCAAATCTTTGATTCTTTCAACTACCCAGAATTGGTATAGGATTCCAGAATAAAGAGTAACAAGATCTAGTTTATTCCCTTTACTTGAACTCACTGGAATGTAAATACTACTGTAAACTTCACATAGAGTTTCTTGACTAGCTTTGGTAGTGGTTTATCTTTGCAAGACAGAATGGCTAACTTTTGGTACTAGAGGAAGTTAACATTTCAAGACTACAGGAATATAGGCTTCATTCAGCCTCCTTGGAAATAAAATGGGGTTTTATAAAAGATGAGGTATTTCTGTTTGTGGAACAGAAAATGCACATGCACAGGGTATGCATAGAATAAACGCTATTAATGATTATAAAACCACCATGTTAGAGAGAAAAAGGGCAATTGCATACTACAATTAAAGACTAAGCCAATAAATTAATATTCAGCAGATTACGAATAATATTAGAAGACAGGAAGGTCGTTGGTAATGAGGAATTGATATCAATAGTCAAAGTTAAAACAGATATTAGGTTCAAAAACAGTGGCTGCCATCACACCCCAGGGCATAGAAGATAATGTAGAAGAATCCATTACACTGCTCCGTCTGTATTTGTACATACTAATTATTTTTAATATTTAACTGAAACCAAGAAATGCATTGGCAGCCTCAAAAAGGGAGACAGTTCAGGTTTAATGTGAAGAATTTGAATTTCAGAAACTTTTGTAGGAAGAAAAAGCAGTTGAAGAAAATGCTGCTGTGTCTCTGCGTAGATGTAACAAATGGAAATTTATCAGGTGTGGTATGTGAGAGACCATTTGAGTTTCTTAAAGGCCCCATTATCACTGAAGCAAAAAAGTAGGTTGACAGAGCAAATGGTTTGCTTCACCTAATAAAATAGTATTTCTTCACCTTGATAGATCCTTAACATTCCCTGTTGTACCCATTTCGGGGTCATTCCACAAAAGGAAAGCTCAGGCTTGTTACTGTGATATAAAGTGCATTGCTCGCAAAATGTCATTCCTTATATTCACGGATGACTTCAGCAAAGACCTGGAACCATTTGATAGAGCAACTGAAACCAAAAATGTGTGCTTCATAAATATAGAATGATTCACATAAAATCTGAAAAATGTGTGAAAAATAAAAATCAGTAACCCGTCATTATGCTTTCATGGGTGTTGTCAAATCAATTTCCTTTTTAGGGATAAAGAAATAGTTGAGAAATGTTGCTAATATAAGACATCTTTTCACTTTTGCCGTAGAGATTTACCTGGTTCCAGATGAGAAATCACACATTTGGAACAGGAATGGAATTTTGAGCTAAGTGGGCAGAAAGATCAGTTAAACTATTTGTATAATTGTAATTATACAAATTTATATAAGTATAGTTTATATCTAAGAAAAGTATACATCTTTTAGTCTTTGAAGTTACTATGTGTATTTTCAAGCCATTTCAATGCATTTCTCTTCTGATTCTTACCACTGTAAATTTAACCTCTAAGAATGTAAATAGTCATAAACTAAGTGCTTATATTCAAAATTTCTACTCTCGGAGAAGACATACTCAAAATCACCAGCAGCTTTAGGTCATATTAAATTAGTTTACATGCAGACGCACACACACTAGACAGATAGTTCAATCAAGTTAATAGATAGATGGAAGATAGATAAATGTAGGTGTAAATATGTAGTTATATTTCTATATAAATCCATTGACAGCAGTCTAGGTGAAAATGGTGTATTATGACACTTTTTGTACATCATCAGTGGACAATGACTTGCCAGTGTTGAAATAAAATATGAAACTTTTGTGAATCATTTCATCAGAAAGTTTATGTCATCTTGGTACATTGGCTCACATCTGCACCTATAATCCCAGCATTTTGGGAGGCCAAGAGGGGAGGACTGCAACCTGGTCATTTGACTTATAGAATTTCATGATTGCTTCCTCATTTTATGAACTGATAAAACCAGAGGCTTGATTAGATTCGTGTTCATTTGTTAAGGATGGCAATATTTCTTTATAGATGATAAATTCCTTTTTGCAACATATCAGGAGATTCATATTGTCTGTTTGTCTCTTAGAATTGAGAAGTTAAGATTGAGAAGTATGTTCAAGTGTTTTCAACCTGATCCATCCATTATAACCTTTTGCCTAATGGTTTTAGCACCCCGGGAAGAGCATAGCCTCAATCTATTATTTATAAGGGGTTTCAAAATGGTAATTTTCTAACTTCATCATTCCTTTTGCATCTGTTAGCTGCAATTATTTGACAAGAGGCAAAAGATGATTTTCCTTATCAAATATTAGGATACTCTGAGATTGCTCAGAAATGGAAGAAGAATTAAATGCTTATTTCCTACTTTTATTTATTTTGAAAAAAAATGATGCTTTAGAAACCTCCATGGTTGCATAATAAATATATTTTAGTATCATTATGAACTCATATTTTTATATAGTTGAAAAGTTTTGGCCTATTGCCCTCATAAGATGTTCAACTCTGATGGGTGAAAGCCCTTTCAGGGGCTCCTGTTTCCTTTTGACATGGCTTCAGTAGAATTTGATACACTCTGTACTTTGTCACATAGCCTTGTCTCAGACTTACTCAGTACCCTTCACAAAACCTGGAAGTGGCTGTTTCTCTAAGAAACTGTAGTTACTGTAATTACTTTAATGGGAAGTGGTCTTAAAAATCACATTATGGATTCTAAGGGTAGTATGGTTAACAAAATATTTTAGTTTACTGAGTTAGAAAATATATATTGATTAAAAGAAGGAAAACAAAATGTAAGTTTATAGTGGCATTTCAAATTTATATTTAGGGTCACATTTTTTTAACCTATACACTTATGTGTGTTTTTATGTTGAAAAATATCTTGGTTTCTAAATAGTAAAAAGTTGCTTTGTTGCTTCATCCAAAAATATGCACATAATCATTTCAAATATATATAATTATTTCTATGAACTAGAAGACTACTGAATGCAGCTTGGGATTATTTTTATCCTTTTCATGTGTCTTACTAGAAATATGCAGTCAAAAGATTGTACTTTATCAATGGAAATAATTCTTCTTTGTTATGCTCCAAATAGATATATATTTATATTTGTTTCATTTTCCTTTCAGTTTTCACGAATTTCTTTTTAGCTTTTTTATGATTTGTGACTATTATTATTAAATAAAACACTATTTAGTTCCAAATTCAACATTATAAAGTAAGCTTATTAAAAGACAGTTTATTAAGAGAAGCCTAACTCTCATCTCCATAGCTTCCACTCCTTTCTTCTTCCTGATACCCTTTCTTCTTAGGTAAGTTTTAAATTGATTCTCTCATCTTTACTTTGTTAAAATATGAAAGAATATGTATTAACACACCTACCCATATTTGCTTCCCATACTTTTTATATTACGATGGCATACTATAAGCCTTCATAATGTAAATAATAACAAAACATAATGTTTTATTATAAATAATAAAATGCATGATTCTGTACATTTTCTCCCCAACCCCCATAAAAATGTAATCATGGAATAGGTCTATATTAATATTTAGTTGTCTTCCTCATAATCTTTATAGACAATTTTTACTATCCATTATGTGTAGCTACCACAGTCTATTCAACTGCTACATACTGATGGATATAGCTGCATATATCTGTCAAAGACATTGCTATTCAAACATAAATATTAGATCTTGTGAGTACAAGCATTTTTTACTAAAAAAAACAAAAACCTTTTTATGTATGAGAAAATGTATAAGAAACTATTTTTAAATGATTAACTTCCTTAAAATAAAAATAAAAAGGTTGAAAGCAAAAGCACATTAAGAAAAAGAAAACAAAATGAAGAAAGCAGGAAATAAATCACAAAAATAATAGATTCTGCAACTCAAAAATATTTATGGTATTTTAATTTTCACAGAAAATTCAAGTCAGCTTCATCCCTGGGATGCAAGGCAGGTTCAACATATGCAAATCAATCAATTTAATTCATCATATAAACAGAAACAATAACAAAAATCACATGATTAACTCAATAGATGTAGAAAAGGCCTTTGACAATATTCAACACTCTTCATACTATAATCTCTCAATAAACTAGGTATTGATGGAATGTATCTCAATAATAAGAGCTATTTATGACAAACTCATAGCTAATATCACACTGAATGGGCAAAAGCTGGAAGCATTCCCTTTGAAAACTGACGGAAGACAAGGATCCTCTCTCTCAACACTCCTCTTTAACATAGTATTGAAGTTCTAGCCAGGGCAAACAGGCAAGAAAAAGAAATAAAGGGTATTCAAATAGGAAGAGAGGAAGTCAAATTGTCTTTGTTTGCAGATGACATGATTGTATATTTAGAAAACCCTATCATCTCAGCCTAAAATCTGTTTAAGCTGATAAGCAACTTCAACAAAGTCTCAGGAAATAAAATCAATGTGCAAAAATCACAAGCATTCCTACAAACCAATAATAGACAAACAGAGAGCCAAATCATAAACTCCCATTCACAGTTGCTACAAAGAGAATAAAATACTTAGGAATACAACTTATGGGGGATGTGAAGGACCTCATCAAGGAGAACCACAAACTACTGCTCAAGGAAATAAGAGAGAGCACAAACAAATGGAAAAATATTTCATGCTCATGGATAGGAAAAATCAATATCATAAAAATGGCCATACAAATTAATTTATGGATTCAGTGCTATCCTCATCAGGCTACCACTGACTTTCTTCACAGAATTAGAAAAAGACTACTTTGAAATTTCATATGGAACTGAAAAAGAGCGTTTATAGTCAAGACAATCCTAAGCAAAAAGAACAAAGCTGGAGGCAACATGCTCCCTGAATTGAAACTATACTGCAAGGCTACAGTAATCAAAACACCGTGGTACTGGTACCAAAACAGATATGTAGAGCAATGGAACAGAACAGAGGCCTCAGAAATAATGCCATACATCTTCAACCATCTGATCTTTGACAAACCTGATAAAAACAAGCAATGGGAAAAGGGATTCCTAATTAATAAATGGTGTTGGGAAAACTGGCTAGCCATATGCAGAAAACTGAAACTGGATCCCTTCCTTACACCTTATACAAAAATTAACTCAAGATGATTTAAAGACTTAAATGTAAGACCTGAAACCATAAAAACCATAGAAGAAAACCTGTGCAATACCATCCAGGATATAGACATGGGCAAAGACTTCATGACTAAAACACAAAAAGCAATGGCAACAAAAGCCATAATTGATAAATGAAATCTAATTAAATAAAAGAGCTTCTCCACAGCAGAAGAAATAATCATCAGAGTGAACAGGCAGCATATAGAATGGGAGAAAATTTTTGCATCTATCTGTCTGACAAAAGGCTAATATCCACAATCTACAAAGAACTTAAACAAATGTACAAGAAGAAAAACAACCCATCAAAAAGTGGGTGAAGGATATGAACAGACACTTCTCAAAAGAAGATATTTATCGAAGGAATAAACATCTGAAAAAAAGTTCATCGTCACTGGTCACTGGAGAAATGCCAATCAAAACCACAGTGAGATATCATCTCACACCAGTTAGAATGGTGGCCATTAAAAAGTCAGGAAACAGATGCTGGAAAGGATGTGGAGAAATGGGAATAATTTTACACTATTGATAGGAGTGTAAAGTAGTTCAACCACTGTGGAAGACAGTATGGCAATTCCTCCAGGATCTAGAACCAGAAATACCATTTGACCCAGCAATCCAATTACTGGGTATATACCCAAAGTATTATAAATCATTATACTATAAAGACATATGCGCACATATTTTTGTTGCAGCACTATTCACAATAGCAAACACTTGGAACAAACCCAAATTTCCATCAGTGATAGACTGGATAAAGAAAATGTGGTACATATACACCATGGAATACAATGCAGCCATAAAAAAGGATGCATTTATGTCCTTTGTAGGAACATGGATGAAGCTGGAAACCATCTTTCTCAGCACATTAACACAGGAACAGAAAACCAAACACTGAATGTTCTCATTCATAAGTGGGAGTTGAACAATGGGAACACATGGACACAGGGAGGAAAATATCACACACCAGGGCCTGTTGAGGGGTAGGGGGGTAGGGAAGGGATAGCATTAGGATAAATACCTAATGCAGATGATGGGCTGATGGGTGCAGCAAACCACCATGGCATGTGTATACCATAACAAACCTGTACATTCTACACATGTATCCCAGAACTTAAAGTATAATAAAAAATAGCATTATTAAATATAAAAAATAAAAAAGGATGTGGCCCAAGACACATAATTAATCTTATTGTTCACATGTAAAACTACCAAAAATATTTTCAAATTTACATACATTAAAAATATGCCCTTATGAACAACTTCAAAAAATATAATTTATACATGAAAACACTCAGAATGTATTCATCTTACACCTACTATCTAATAAAAAGTAAGATATCTGTATGATCAAGTCAGATTAGCCCTGAAACAAATACTGTTACTTAACTGAAGACACTTTAATTTTAAAAGATTAACAGTACTATGTATAGATAAACTTAAAATTATTATTTTTTTGCAAATATCATTATAGTAATTTTCATTAAAACATGCATACTATAATAATTATTTTATTTAATGAAGTAGAAGATTCTCAGAATCTATAAAACAATGAAAATGAAAACCAAAAGGTATCTGTTTTAAGTGAAGGAAAAAGAAGTATAAGTCCAGACTGTATATATATATATATATTATAAATAATATGTCTATAAAATAATATGTAATTTTAATGGGGTTTTAGTTTCTGTATAACCTTTTTGATTTGAAAGCTGATAGATTCTTACATGAAATTTGTTCAAACATATGATAATCAACATAGTAGATCTAAAAGAAAATTTGAGAAGCCCTAAAATCTATGGGAAGATGTCAGGCTGGTGAGAAGTCAAGGAAACACCATATAAGAATTATTACCAAAAAAAAAAAAAGCAATATTAGAAACAGAAAACAAATTAAAGAGACAGAAAATGAAAAGCAAAGTTATGGAATTGGAAGGAAATGGCTAATAAACTATATTAGATAGTTTGATACTTAAAAGAAGACAAAGAAACAGCAAACAAATGAAAGCAGAAGTATCCAAAAAATAAATGAACACATAAGCACCAGTATTTCAGTAATTGCATCAAAGTCATAGACAAGGCAAAGTTATAGACATTAAAAGCCAATCAAATGAAGATATCAATATAATTAGAAATTCTAGGCAAGAACACATCATCGCTATAGAATGTAAGAACTATTTGGAAATAGAAAGTTACTATTTTAGAAATATGTATGAAGTTGCTACAAATATATTCTTCTTTATGTAAAAAAGTGCTGCAATGCAAAACCACAACATAATACCATGTCTCACTCACAATAAATAGTAACAATATGTTGAATTGTGCACCTTAAATGGGTAAATTACATGGCACATAAGTTCCAATAAAGCTCTTAAAAAATACAGAAAAGAATATCGAGGAATAAAAGACAAACTGGGAAAGCAAGCTCTGTAACACAAAGATACAAACACTTATTATTTATAATTTTATAAATGATGCCTATTAATAAAAAATTAAAATGGGTGAAGGATACGGTCATTTTACAAAAATATACAAATAGCCAGCTAATAAATAGTTGAAAAAATAACTTCATCATTAACCTAAGAAATAGAATTATCAATCAGATTTTCTTTTATAAAATGTTTGCTGCTAAGTTTGGCATGGTTTAAAAGAGTAACAACATCAGCATTTGTGATGATGTGGAATAAAAATCTCTGTCACAAATTTGTAATCAGTTGTTTAAATTGGTAAACTATGAGAAATACATATATGTCAATATGGTACCATGAATGAGGCAAACCAAAACTAGCATTTATACTACATAATCTTTATTTTTAATGTTTTACTAAGGTGTAAATTACATGTAGTAAAATATACTAATTTTATGTTTACAATTCAGTGCAAATATCTATAAGACTGTAACAATCATATCAGATAAGAATATAATATTTCTAGAACCCAGAGAAGGAACCTGTATATCAGATCACAGTAAACCATCCAAAGAGTAATATTTATTTTCATTTCTATAAACATTGATTATTTAATATCTGTGAAATTCATCTATGTTGTGTGTATCAGTATACCGTTCTTTTTTATTGCAATGTATTATATATTTAATATAACACCATGTATTTACTCATTCTACTGTTAAGAGGTGTATAATTGTTCATAATTGTCTCTTGATTTTATTTGTGTTACATGGGTTGTAATGTCTCTTCTTTCATTTCCGATAATATTTATTTGAGTCCTCTTTTTTTTTCTTAGTCTAATTAAATATTTGTCAATTTTATCTTTTCAAAAACTTATTAGTTTTGTTGATTTTTTTCTATTTTTGTAATCTCAATTTTATTTATTTCTACTCTAATCTTTACTTTCTTCCTAGTCCCTTGAGGTATAACATTTGATTGTTTATTTAAGTCTGTCTTCTTTTTTATTAAAGGTGTTCATTGCTATAATTTTTTCCTCTTGGAACTGCTTTTGCTGTATCACATAAGTTTTGGTATGCTGTATTTTTATTTTCATTTGTCTCAAGATTTTTTTATCTTTCTTTTAATTTGTTTGATTCATTCGTTGTTCAGGAGTATGTGTTAATGTGTATAGGTTATTGGGAAGACTTCCAGTAAACATTAGACTACTGGTAGTTAATTTTTGGCAAGTCAAAATTTATATGCATATTTTCAACTGTTTGGGGGTTTGGCACCCCTAATCCATACATTGATCAAGGGTCAACTGTATTTATATTCTGTATCTATTAACATAGTTTTAGTAATAGTTATTTTTAAATACTTTTCTCTTTTAACTTTTATATTAGAATTAAGAGTGATTTTCCCAACACTATTACAGTAGTACAGTACTCTATATTTGTCTACATATTTATCTTTACAACAACTTTTATACTTTGCCATTTACTTTTAACAATTTGATTATAATGTGTCTTGGGCTGGGCATGATGACCCATGCCTGTAATACTAACAGATTGAAAGACCAAGGCAGAAGGATTACTTGAACACGGAAATTTAGAACTAGCATGTGCAATATAGTAAGACTTGGTCAATATAAAAAAATGAAAATTAATTTATCCAGGTATGGTAGAGCATGCCTGTAGTCCTATCTACTTGGGAGGCTGAGGTGGGAGAATTACTTAAGCTTGGCAGTTTGAGGCTACAATGAGATATAATCACACCAGCCTGCTCTCTAGGAGTGGGTCATAGAGTAAGAGTATATATACATATATATATATATACTGTATCTCAGTATAGATTTTTCTTTGCATTTATCTTATTCAGAATCTTTTGGGCTTCCAGAATCTGGATATTTATTTCTTTCCCCAGGTTGGAGAAGTTTTCAATCATTTTGTTTGTTTGTTATGTTTTGCATTTCTAGTGATGATGGGCTTTCACTATATTGTCAAGGCTGGTCTCAAACTCTTGGGCTCAAATGATCCACCTACCTCAGCCTCCCAAAGTGCTGGGATTACAGGCATGAGCCATTGTACCCAACCAATCATTATACTTTTAATCAGCTTTCTGATTCTTTTTCTCTTCTCCTTCTGAGACTCATATAACACATATATTGGTTCACTTGATGGTGTATTATAGGACTGTTAAGCTATCTGCACTCTTGTCTTTTTCATTCTTTATTTTCTTTAACTCCTCCTCTGACTTGTTAATGTCAAATGACTTGTCTTCATCTTCCCTGTTCTTTCTTTTGCTTGCTCTAATCTGCTGTTGTACCCCTCTATCAAAGTGTTTAGTTCAGTGACTACATTCTTCAACTCCTAGGTTTCTGTTTGGTTCATTTAAAAGTTTTGTATCTCTGCTAAATTTCTCATTTAGTTCATACATAGCTCTCCTGAGTTCATTGAACATTTTTATGACAATTATTTGAATTCTCTCTCAGTAAATTACATAACTCCAGTTTATTAGGATTTATTTTTAGAGTGTTATCTTGATTTTTTGTCTGTTTGTTTGGATTTTGTGTTCCCATTTCTTAAATTTCCTTGGCTGTTTTTGTTGGTATTCATGCAAATAGGAAAATAAACTTTTATTTCTTCTAGTCTTTATGAATTGGTCTTGTAGAATATAAGACCTTTACTAATGTAACAGGTCAGAGTTTCCCTGAGCCTCTCAGACCTTCATGCTAGTCCAAACGGTTGTGTTTGTTCTATGTGGACCCCAGTTATCTACCTAATGCCAGACAAAGTAAGACAGAAGTCAATTTCCCTGGTAGTCCCTGGAGAAGTTAGGACCCTATATATATAGTTTAATTTTTTCCTTCTCATGAAGAAGCTAGAAGCTGTTTTTGTTTCTTTCTTTGTTTCTGTTAGCTTCATGTTGAGCTGAAGGTTGTAGAGAAAAGCTGTGGTGATTGTTCTCACTCCTATTCAAACTACCACTTTGTTCTCTGTAGCCCCCCAGGGGACTAGCATATATTGGGCCCAACATCACTCCACCACAGGCAATGTGGAATCCTCTTGGATAGCACCCAGAAAAATTTGGATTCTAGATGTGTGATCCAAAGCTTTCCCTCCTCAAGGAAAAACTGAGAGCTGGAAATTCTCTTTCAATCATATGGTACTACAACAGGGATGGGAATTATGGATGAAATGTTTTTTTGCTTTTCTTACAAGTTTTACTAGAGTTGATTTTGTACTAGCTCGGATGTGAGAGCCTCTCAAATAGTTTTGAGACTTTTCACAGAGAATATTAATCCATGTGTTGCAGTTGAATCAGTGTGTCTTTCAGGGAAGGAGAGTCTACAGCTATCTATTTCACGATTTTAAGGATGTTACTCCCTAAAACATGTCTTTTTTGTTGTTTGTTTTGTTGTTGTTGCTGTTGCAGAAAGGTGACTTTATTTAGGTAGAGAAAAGAGAAGAAAATGAGAAGAGAAAGACTTCCACAAAGAGTGTAGAAGGGGATTCCAGACAGGAAATCCCAGACAGGAAAGGGAGCATGTCTTTGTTTTGGCTGTATATGTCCTCCTATTTTAAATGTGTTTTGCAAGACTGTGTTGTCTGTTTTATAGTCCTTGCATCTCCAAAGTTTTGCTTGAACATTAATTGATATTCAAGTGAATATTTAACATAATTAGATCAATTTAGGGTGAACAGAAATATTAATACCAAGTCACTATATGAACATTTATTGAAGTCTTATTTAATTTTTCTCAGCTGTATCTTAAGAGTTTCCAGTATGAAAATCTCTCTCAAATTTAATTTCAAAATCCTAGGTATTTTATGCTATTTGATGTAATTTTAAATAATATTTTATATAATTTACATTATGCATAGATACATTTTTATATATCAATTTTGTGTGCATTAACTTTACTGATTCACTTATTCTAAGTTTTTATGTATTCTTCTGGAACTTTAAAATAATAATGACATTCTGAAAATAATAGTTGCACTTCTTCCTTTTCAGTATTTTTAAACCTCTTAGTTCTTCTTATAAAATTTATTGCATGGGCCATAGGCTAATACCTCTAGTAAAATATTGATCTGAACAATAATAGCAGACATTTTTTATTTTTGCCTAAGGTATGAGAAAACCATTCAATAATTTTTCGTTAAGTATGATGTTAGTTATAGGCTTTTTAAAAAATAACTTAGATTTTTGAAGGCTGTTTCCATTTTTAGCTAGCTAAAGTGTTTTTTTTTAATTTTAGTTTTTATTGTTTTGTTTTTAAATAAGTGAGTGTCTTAAGTTATCAATGAACATTTCACGCCTCTGTTAAGATGACAATGATTTTTATTCTTACTGATTGGCAAATGTTAAACCAACCTTGCATTCTTGGAACAAAGCTCATTTGTAATTTCTTTTTATCATATTTGTTTATTATTCTCTGTTTATGTTCATGAAAGATTTTGACCTGTAATCTTACTTTATCACTTTTGGTATCAGGGTTGTGCTAGCCCCATTAAATAGATTAAAAAGTAGTGTCCCATTTTCATTTTTTAGATAAATAATACTGGTATTATTTCTCCCTTTAAGATTTGAAGAAATTCATCAGCAAAGTCATCTGGGGTAGGTTATCTTTTCTTTCCTTATTTGCTTCTTTCTTGCCTCCCTGACTTCTGCTTTTCTCTCCCTTTTTTGGAAATTTTTGAAATACAGATTCAGTTACATTAATAGTTATTAAATTACTCGGCTATCATAATAATTTTTGGCAGTAGACTTAATGTCTGCTACTCTATAATTACAACACTGAAGCAGTGTAAATTATTTTCTAAATTAATAAAATGTTGTTAATGTATATCTGTACATATATATAATATTATAGAATATTTTTAGTTGAGGTAATTTTGAACTCTAAAGTGATTTAGTGATTATTCATTTTTATCTTTATATTCTTGTGTGTTTCATGATTTGTTTTCCAAAAGGAGTACATGTATCACAGTGATAAAAGCAATGGAAATTTTTTTTAAAGTTCTAATAAGAAAAGATAAAGATATTTGTTACTTTTACTCAGTTACTTAGGGTATTATTTTAATTAAAATAATAGCCGAGACCATGAGCATGAGGATGAATTTTAATACAAGTGAAAATCTTTGTGACAATCAATGTGAGCCCCTCGGAAATAGAAACTGTATGAATTGTAAACACTATAGTTAGCAGCATACTATAATTGTCAACAATTCCTCTGATATCTATTACTTTAATAATCTGAATCATTATCTTGACTTCTCAATTACTGTGCATAGATGAGAAATTTAATGGGGAATTCATTTTTCTATTCAATATGTCTATGTATGCTTGGAGGCAGAATTTAATGAACAGATCAATAAAGACTCTTCAGGTGAATAATCAGAATAAGAAAACAAAATCCATTTTATCTATCACACTAGGAACGGACATATTATCTTTGTTATTCTCAAGCATGGGTAGCTAACAGAAGCAGCTGTTTATCCCTTTAAAACACCCAGATGTATTCACCAATATTCTCATTCAGTACGTCTAGGGAAGGGTCCTGGAATACATGGTTCTCAAAACCTCCATATGTAATTCTTATATCTTACCATATATGGGAACTACTGTCATTCTATTCATTACTTTTGCTTTAAAATACCTACAAAGATTATAGAAGGACAAATCTGCATATTTATTGTTGTCAGATAGTGTTTTTCTAATTTAACACTAATGACATTTTGGGATGGCTAATTTTTGTTGTAAGGTGCTTCCCTGTGCATTATAGGTTGTTAAGCAGTATCCCTGGCCTCCACCCACTTAATTCCAGTTGCGTACTCCACTCTAATTGCGAAAATAAAATGCTACTAGTTAAGAACACTGGGTTAAAACAATTGCCGTTCATTGGAAATAAAGAAAGCAGCTCTGCAATTTGTGTACATAAATAAATTACCATGTAAATAAGGAAACAATACAACTCAGGATCAGAGCAATAAATATAAATATGTCAGAGCTGCATAGCTTTTTTAACTCAGCAGGTGCATCCCCCATTTCAGATACTCAGTATCACAGCCAGCTTCCAACACCCTTCCATGTTCAAGGTCCAGATTCCTTCATACAGACCATTTGTATATTAACTTCTTTTTTGCCCTAAGACTTTGTGTCTTTTTTGTTTATATTTGCACATCCTTTTTAAAATGGTATTTGACAAATGAATCCCATTTCTTATATGTGGTTCTTGATTTCTGATAACAGGATCCCGTCCTTGAACCAATATTTGAACTAATCATCTCAATTATACTCCCTCTAGTTTCTTGAGTGAAACACAGTATCTTATCCAGACTCCATGCTCCCTACATATCTAGCACAGGTAATCACAGCTGTTGACTTTGAAGGTTCATCCTAGTTCTATACACATTTTCCAGGTCATTCTGCTATATGGACAGGAATCTCAGCAGCCTCCCTTTCATAGGAGCTGAAAGATTAATGTATCAGGCTGTGTTCAAGACTGCTTCCAGGCAGTCCCTGGACTGGAGAAGGTGCTATTATTTGCAAGTGTAGATTAGGGAAGTTCTTGTAAACTCATGTATTGTGCACAGTTCTTAATTGGGACCTGATATGATTTGGCTCTATTCTCATCTTCAATTGTAATCCCCACATGTTGAGAGAGGGACATGGTGGGAGGTGATTTGATCATGGGGGCAGTTTCTCCCATGCTGTTCTCGTAATAGTGAGTAAGTTCTTATAAGATCTGATGGTTTAAAAGTGACAGTTTTCCCAGCATTCTTTCTCACCTGCTACCATGTAAGATGTGCTTTGCTTCCCCTTGGCATTCCATCATGATTGTAAATTTTCTGAGGCCTCCCCAGCCATGTGGAACTGTGAGTCAATTAAACCTCTTTCTTTGTAAATTACCCAGTCTCAGATAGTATCTTTATAGCAGTGTGAGATCAGACTAGTACAAGACCTTAAAATTAAGTCTGAGTAAACAGATAGATACATGGTTAATATGTTAATGAAGATCATACCTGCCTTGATTTGAAGTGAATAAAAGCCTTAGAATGAGGACACTTAGAGCCATTTTCTTGTGGACTCTGCTGTGCACTGTTCATACAAACCCAATGGCCCAAAGCACAACTGCATGAATGATAAGGTACAGAGGATGTACATCCATTTTATTGCTGGATGCGCCTATGCAGACACCAAATGGGTGACAGCAAAGGGTAAGATTTAATACTGTTTCCTTGAAAGGTTAATAATCAGCAAGTTATGCAGAACCCCTAACCTTTCTGGGATTGAAAAAAATGCTAAATAGAGCAGGAAGTCTATCTGCCTTGTGCATTCTAACCTGGAAAATACACTATTAATCTTAATCTGTCTTATCAGGTATAATTCACGCCAAGAACCCCATGACAATTTCAGTTGGTGGGTATACAACAACCATTTCCAATACAAGCCTCAGAGGTTGCCTGAGAAGAATTGGGAGAGAGGATTCAAAACTCATTAGGGTTTATTTTTTCTTTCAAAGACACTAGCTGTTTTGGGTAAATTTTTGAGATGGACTTCATTTGAGAATCCCACAAAAATAATATTATGTATGTTATCATGTTCTGGAAATTGGTTTGGCTGTCAGGACAGAAAGAAGTCTGGAGTATTATCCATGAGACTCTGCAAGGTGTGAGCTCAAAACATATCATGTGATGTTTCAGTAACGCTCACAGGGCTGGTTGTTTACTTGGAACTAACCCTATATGAAGATCTATGGGCAATACAGAGGTAACTGACACTTCTATGACATAAGTGAATGCGATTCAGGGATATGTCGACTCTAATAGACACTTTTAGCTCATTACCTTGGAGCATTCATGTATCTGTAGTAGGAATATGGTGGACTTCTCAGTGATTCAGGACACGCGAGAGACAAAGTTGACTTACACCAAAAAATACTAATATTGTGGATGTGTGGCTACATGCCATAGTAACTAGTTAATCCTGATGTTTGATATGTATAATCACACAATTCCAACGGGTTGAAAGCATCCCTCTTACTCCAGAACTACTAAGGGGTAGGGAATCTTTAAGCCTGGTACCAAATTAGGCAAATACTATAGTATGAATAAAAAGATTATGGTGTAATTCACAGATAGCAAACAGTAAGAAAAATAGTGCAGGCTGATAATATGTGAAAGAATTTTGAGGTGAGAATACATGACTTACTAATATACTATTGGTCAAATTGAGAGAGGATGATTGTGAACAGTTTGCCTGGAAATGTCAGAAAGAAACAGATTGGTTCCCCAAGCCTGAAACTTTACAGAGTATTTTTTTTCCTTAAGGTTCAAATATAGTCCCTGTATATATACATGATTAGCCTGAGCCTTACATCTGGAAGAGTAGATTGGAATTTAAAATATCATGGCCCATATAATTGTTTCTCATATTAAGCATTACAAAATGAATTTGGAAAAAGAGTAGAAAAAGAGTGCACTAATAGTAAAAACTGGTATTAGTCTCTAGAAAGGGGTTTTTGAGATTAAGATATATTTTCTTATATAAATCCTAAAGTAGTAGGTGATTAAAGTCACACATGTGATTTGCAAAATAGCCACTGTATTTTTAAATGTATTTCAACTATATAGCAAGTGGCCTTAGAAAAATACATCAAAGTAATGGCAGTATGAAAAATGTTCTCCTGTGAAACTGCATGAACTCCATGGAGGAATATATACATTTTAGGGGACAATGGTGCAACTACAATCTAGACAAATTTCAAAACTTAGCAGAAAAATTTGTTGGTAGAATATATCTATAAGAAGTAATTCAGTTTCAACAAATCACAGATAATGCCTGAGATATGTGGTCCTGAGTTGCATTGCTTAGTGGGAAAGGAGAAATTTATGTATTTGTTGTATGTCTACTATCATAATATTATGTGGTTGTGCATATTTGTAGACATAGAAAAACATGTTTCAAAGTGTTAACTAGTAGGTGTTTTCATCTATTGAAGGAGATCATAGCATCAGTCTGTGTAATCATAAGGTAGGGCTCATGACCTAGGGTTAACTATCCCCAGCCCTGCCAAAGAGCTCAGCTGTAGAAAACTGATCAGTCCTGCTGTTTGTAAACTGCCTATTCATTCTGAAACAATCCTAAATTATCTGCAATGCAAACCTTAGGAAAATGCCTATACCACATGGTATAATAAAAAATACTGAGCACTCAGACATTAGGTACAGATGACTTTTTAGTTAGAATAAAAGTTTATAGATTGAGATGTTACTGACACAGCTTCAAGGTTTCCAAGAAGAAGGGGTCCTCTAAGCAGATCAGATCCGTTCTCCATGTGGATTACTTAAACCCATGAATCCAGAGTACTCTTGACAAGAGACAAAGAGGCTGGTGAAGACTCATTCCCACTTATACTCTTACAAATGTGCAAACTTCTAAGAGGAAGAATAGAGTTTATTATTTTGTATTAGAATTAGGTTATTCAAGGCTAAATGGAAGATTAAACTTACATTCTTAATAGTCAATACACATTAATAGAGTTTAACTACAGTCTAAATGTTTCAATGCATATGAAAAATATGCCTTTGCTCACCAAAAATTATCTGGTTTTGTTTGGTTTATCAGCCACCATGAGCAGAATAAATGAAACTTCTCAGGGTCTATAGTTATGGATTGGATTATTTTTAGTTTGTGAAACTTATAGGCACCTTTTTAGAGTTTTCAGAGATTTGCAGGAGATGCGTTTGTCTGAACAGTCAAAAAAAGAAGGCCTTGAGAAATAATCCAATGTTGAAAAGGTGGGGAAGATAAAAACAAGGAAGATTCAGAAAGGAGAAATGAAGGAAAATACTAGAGGTAGTGATCCAGTACCCCAGTGGCTGTCTTAGATTCTTCAAGTCTCACGGACTATGTTCCTTTAGACGGGACCAGGGGGACCAGAGTATTCATCAAGTATCACTGGTGTGTTGGATACTTCTTGTGCCTTACTTCTTATCTTCTCCACTCACCTTTACTCCAGACATTGTTAAGGCAGGCAGATGTATGCAGATGTAAGCTAATAGCACTTTGCCTCACCGTGTTTACTCTTTCTTGGATGATTCTCCTGGGCTTTTGTAACTCAATGGAGCGAAACTTGAGTGAACCTGCTTTGCACTTATGCATGTTTTACTAAAATCTCAATGCTGTGAACATTCTAATGGGACAATTCTTGCATGATGAGAGAGAAAAGCTGATGATAAATACTTCCTCTTTTTGTTCTTCTTGTGGGCAGTTGTCAGATTCCATATCTCCAAAGAAAGTCCAAATTATATAAAGCAGCATTTTCCACATTGGGGAGCAACCCTAGAACGCACCCTGCTATTGAATTTTCTCTTTCCTTCTTTTATTTTCTCAGCCTCCCACTCCTGTGCCATAGGAATATTTCCCAAAATAAACTATTGCACATAAAACCTGTATCTAATGCTGCTTTACCTGGGTTAATTCAGATACTCTATGGTGTGCCAAAAATCTTAAGTCTTAGAAATAATAAATGAAGCAAACAAATAAATGAACAAGAAATCTGCTACATACAAATTTCAATTTGGTGAGAAGGTAGACAATAAACAAATGAGAATATATATATATATGTGATATGTAAGATAATAACAAAAAATAAATCAGTATAAGACAGAATGTCATTATGGGAAAGAACTTTTTTAAAAAAACAGCTTTTAGATATAATTCACATGCCATATAATTTATTCATTAAAAGTGTGCAAGTCAACTTTTTTTACTATATTTGTGGTGTTGTGCAATCAATGCCATAAACTAATATTTCCATCCTCTAAATGAAACTCTGTGTCCATTAGCTGTCAGCTTCCCATCGTTCCTCAGCTGCGTAACCATAAGGAACATCTACTTTATTTATCTGTAATGGACAACCTCTTCATTCTGGACATGTCATGTAAATGGAATCATACAATAAATGGTCTTTTTGTAACTGGCTTCTTTTGCTTAGCATAATGTTTTCGGGAGTAGCCATGCTTCTGTACATATTAGTTCTTTGGCACAATACATTTTATGACTGTATCACATTCTCTTTTTCTATTTATCCATTCATCACTTAATGGACATTTTGATTCTTTCAGCTTTTTGGCCATTATAAATAAAACTGATATGAATATTTATGTGTACATTTTTGTGTGGCTGTATATTTCTTTTTCTCCCATATATATATGTTAAATAAAAATTGCACCTTAGGAAATCAAACAGGCAAGGAATCTTTATTCAGGACTCTTGTAACAGCAGAGGGTGACTGAACTCAATTCTGCTGAAACAAAGAATACGAGGATTTTTAAATGCTGGCGTGTAAGTCAATTGAAAAATACTGGAGGATATTAGAGGGGAGGTTGGTTAATGTGATTAGGTCATCTGTGTTTGCTAATAGTCTTTCATTAAAGTTACGGTTCTACCCTACCACAGAGGCTGAGAGGTAGAAACAATATTTTTTTCAATGATGATATTTCAAAGGAGTGGCTCTTCGAGAAACACATTCTTGGATTCCAAAATCGGCAAGAGGCTGTGAAAAAGTTTATATCTCAGAGGGGAAGAGAAAAAAAAGCAATTGCAAGTTTCTCAAGTAAATGATCTAAGAAAAGGGAGGACAGTGACCTATAGTCAGGAAGAAGCCTATCTAAAGTTTAGTCAAACTGAGGGGAACTTAAAGGTCATCCAAGTTGTAAAGCTAGGAGTAGAATTTGCTGGGTCATATGGTAACACTAGGTTGAACTTTTTGCTTTACAATCAAACTGTTTTTCAAAGCAGCTGCACCATTTTACATTTCCAGGAATGGTATACGAGGTAGTCAATTCTCTACATTTTTAGCAATGCCTGTTGCTATGGTTTGAATGTTTTTGTCCCCTCCAAAAATTAATGATGAAACTTAATCCTCTACAAAATTCAGATGTTGCTAATGTGATAGTATATGAGGTCACTTTAACAGGTGATTAGGCCATGAGGGTTGTTCCCTCCTCTTTAATGGGATTAAGACCCTTTTAAAAGAGGCTTCATACAGCTAGCTTGCCCTTCTGCCTTCTGCCATGAGAGAACAGAGCCAACAAACTTGGTCTTGAACTTCAGCCTCCAGAAATTAATTTCTGTTCTTTTTAAATTACCCAGCCTCAGGTATTCTGTTATAGCAGCATAATACTGCTATAACAGACTAAGACATATGTCTTAAAAAATACATATTATTATAATCATACTATTGGATATGAAGTTTTATTTTAATGTAGTTTTGATTTGCATTTCTCTAAAGACTAATAATATTGAGTTTCCATGTGCTTATTGGAGAGAGAGAGAGATATATATATATAATCTTTTAAGAAATATCCATTGAGATACTTTGTGTATTTCTAAATTGAATAACTTCTCTTTTTCATTGAGTTAGCTTTTAATTATCAATTGATAAGTGTTTATATAACTTTTAGTTTTACTAATTAATATATTCTGGGTAATGCAAATGACATAATAAAATAATAGATTATCTCACACCTCCATTTCACTTCATCTCATGGAGATACTGAAGACTGAAATGGAATTCAAAAGAATAGTATGTTTTCTATATTAAAACAGTCATATAAAATTAGATATTATGATTATATCAGCTAAAATGAAAGAAATTTTATTTTATTAAACATTTAAAATTGTTTACTTTAAAGTTAAAAATTCTTGATAAATATTATCTGCACTGTTGTCTTGGGATTCAGTATTTTTTCTTTTACTTCATTTTTACCACAACTCTGTTTGGTGGTCTTTAGTTTGTTAACATATTACGTTAGTCCTAAGAGCTTGGTCCTGTTTAGCCCTGCTACAATGATGTATATTGTCTCAGGGTCCTGTGATATCAGTTTTACATCAGTCACTAACTCAAGATTACCTTGGGGGCTTCAGACAAGTCCTTAAACCTAGTCTTCCCTTAGCCTTATTAGGCTCCTCTAATCAGTATCTTGACATTCTACTTGGCCAGGCTGGTGGAGAGGAAACTGAATGCAAGGCACGTGTGTGTTAGATGGAAGCATTGCAGGAAGACAGGATACACTCTCTTGAGTGATAATACAACTGCAAAATTATAGATTATATTAAAATAATTTTTAAAAATTTGGCTTTATAGGTGTGCACATTTATATTAGCTTTCAAGATTTTAGTAACATACAGATATCATCAGAAAACAATAAACATTGCATGAGTAGGGTGCACATTTTCAACTAACAAAAAATGTAAGTGATGGATGCAGCAAACCACCATGACGTGTATACCTATGTAACAAACCTGCACGTTCTGCACATGTACCCCAGAACTTAAAGTATAATAATAAAAAAACATGATATTTGTTTCTAATAGCTTTTTTCCTACCTCCATGTGGCTTTCTCATTTCCTCTCATTAAGTGCTGTGAAAAACAATATTTCACTTCAGATAAGGTTTTATTACCTCAATAATTTCTATTTTCAACTGCTGGAGAGACAGTTTTTAGAATTTCTCTTCTTCTATTTTGGAAATATTAAGTAAATTTATTGACTAAGTTTCCAACAGAGACTGTACACTCTAGAAAAGGTAGAAAGGTAAATATGCACACAAAAAATGCTTCACAGATTATCAAGGAGATAAAAAAATAATTCATGGTAAGACCCAAATAGAAGAGATTTTCTCTAGTATACAAGAACCAATACTCAATAACCATGTTATATAATAACAAGAATTCACAAAAATCTACTAATACTCAATAACCATGTTGTATAATAAGGATTCACAAAAATTATTAATAGGGAAAAATAATAAAAGCAAAAATAATGAGCTTTATATGTGACCGGTTAGGTCAGTTTTTTAAGATTTGGCATGAAGTGAGATCAGATCATATAATTTCATTTTTAGAAATGACTTTTACAATTATCAACTTAAACCATTTCATTACAAAAATGAGAAAAAATGAGCCTCAAAAAGGTCAAGTAAATTTTCCAAGAAAGGACTTTTGATTATTGCTCTCCTACACCTAATTTCTATGTTATTTTCTCTATTTCATGCTGTTTCTATATGAGTTATGTCCTTTGCCCTGTGCTGTTCTTTAGCACACAGATTTCTATTTTTTGTGTCAAGACATTTTTTATATGCAAGACATTATGTTTCATAAAATGCCTTTATTATTTTAAACAATGAATATTTCAAAATTAGTATTCATAGTTCATTTTCATTTTATAGCTGAAGAAACTGAGTCTCAGGGGAGATATGTGGATTCCTTAACATTACAGAGTTAATAAGTGACATAGTTAAAATTCAAATCTGATAGGTTTACTTCAGCCAAGTCCATAGTCATTTTAGCAGACAGTGATAATGTTCTAGTTTAGGTCTGCTAAAGATTAAGGAAAAAATTGAAGAAAGTTAAATCAGCAAATCTTACTTATTTCAGTAAATGTTAATTTCACTGCTCTGTAATAGGTATATTTATTGAATTATATATGTAGGCTAAAACAAAGAAGCAAACTAAGAAAAAACAAAAACACAACCATATCACTTGGAAACAAGTTTTACTATCACTTGGTATTTTATAATCTTTCAATGGGTTTATAAAAGTGAATGTATGTAGATTTTCACTTCAGGCCAGGAGGATTAACAGGTATTTGATTTTCCCTCACATCTTAATCAACTGGAAACCAGACAACTATATGAAACAATGGTTTTCAGTTATTGTACAGCAGGCAGTGCAGAACTGTGATCCCAGAGAGAACGAAAATAAATGAGGTAATCCCTATAATTGTAATAGCTTACATTTTAGAAGTAGTTTCCAGGTAACAGAAGAGAAAAAGCCAAATCTCAGAAGTCTCTGTGAGTGGAGAAAAAAAGATTAGTGTTTGGGGATAGTGAGGTGCTCATAATTTGTGGGACAGACCACTAGAGAAAAAGCAGCTTAACTTGGTATAAGAACAGACCTTGAAATGCTTTAACTGATCCCCAATAACTGTACTGCATACCAGAACAAAGAGGGCAATATTATTTTAAAACTACTATACAGAAACAAATAATGAAAAATACAAAACATACAGCTTACAGTGAAAATCACCAGGCATATAAAGAAGCAGAAAGATAAGACCAATAATAAAGCTAAAATGTAACAAATGTAAACAAATCTAGAAATCACCCTTGCAGTTGGCAGAGAAGGACATAATAGCAAGGACTATAAATATCTTCCAGAAGTTCAAAGAAGTAGGTGAAAATAGGAATGTGATGAAGAGAAAATAGAATACATAAAAAATAAAAAACTAACTTTTACATATAATAATGAAATATCTAAAAAAGTATATTCATGATATAACAACACATTAAATTACATATTTCAGAAGAAATATATGTGGCAAACATGAAGTAGTAGAAAAACAAAAAACTATCCAAAATAAAACATAAAGAGAAGAGAACACCAAAACCTTGTGGGACAATTTGAAGTATAATTATATCTACAGAATAAAAGGAGGGAGTGTCAGAAAAAATGTTTAAATAAATAATTGCCAATATTTTATTCAAATTTTATAAAATTTACAAACCCATGAATTCGAAGCTCAACAAATCTGAAGCAGATAAAAGAAAAGAAAAAGGAGAGCACTGCCATGGTACATCCAAATCAAGTTGCTGAAAGCCAGAGTTAAACAAAAGCCAAATCTACTCAGTCCAGAATTTCACATAACATACTGTATAGCTGGCAAACAGACACATAGCTTGACTCCTAAATAAACACATGACATTAGATGTCATTTAATGATCGCCTTTTTAAAAAATTAACTTCAGTAAAGAGCACAACTTTAAATGTTCAGCTTAATATGAAGCATATGTATAGATCAGTGTGACTATCACCCTTAAATATCCATCATTCCAGAAGGTTCTTTTAAAAAATTCTTTTGTGTGTGTTTCTATAGTAGGTGTGTATATTTATGGGGTGGATGAGATGTTCTGATATAGCCATGCAATGTGAAATAAGCACATAATGGAGAATGGAGTATCCAAACCCTCAAACATTTATCCTTTGAGGTACAAATAATGCAATTACATTATTGAAACTATTTACAAATACACAATTAAGTTATTATTGACTATAGCTACCCTATTGTTCTATCATACAGTAGGTCTTATTCGTTCTTTCTATTCTTTATGCCCATTAACCATCTCCACCCTTCTCCTCCCAAACCCTGGTTACCATCCGTTACTCTCTATATCAGTGAGTTCAATTGATTTGATTTTTAGATCCCATTGATAAAAGATAATATTCAATGTTTGTCTTTCTGTGCCTATTTCACTTAATATAATGACCTTTATTTCCATCCATGGCATAGATGACCAGATCTCCTTTTTATGGCTGAATACTACTCCATTGTGTATATGTACCACATTTTCTTTATCCATTCATCTGTTGATGGACACTTAGGTGGCTTTCAAATCTTAGCTATTTATTTTAAACAGTGCTGAAATAAACATTGGAGTGCAGATTTCTCTTTGATAACTGATTTCCTTTCTTCTGGGTCTATATCCAGCAGTGAGATTGCTAGATCATATGGTAGCTCATCTTTTTAGTTATTTCAGGAACTTCCAAACTGTTTTCCATAGTGGTTGTACTAATTTACATTTCCACCAACAGTGTATGAGGGTTCTCTTTTCTCCATATTCTCTCCAGCATGTTTATTGCTTGCCTTTTGTATAAAAATAATTTTAACTGGGGTGAGATTATATCTCATTGAAGTTTTGATTTGCATTTCTCTGATGATCAGTGATGTTGAGCATCTTTTCATACGCCTGTTTGTCATTTGTATGCCTTCTTTTCAGAAATGTCTATTCAAATCTTTTGCCCATTTTTTATTGGGTTATTAGATTTTTTCCCATAGAGTTGTTTGAGCTTCTTATATAATCTGGTTATTAATCCTTTGTGAGATGGGTAGTTTACAAATATTTTCTCCCATTCTGAGGGCTGTTTCTTCACTTTGTTGACTGTATCCTTTGCTATGCAGAGGCTTTTTAACTTGATGTTATCCCATGTGTCCATGTTTGCTTTGGTTACCTGTGCTTGTAGGATATTGGTCAAGAAGTCTTTGTCCAGACCAGTGTCCTGGAGATTGTCCCCAAGATTTCTTGGAGTAGTTTCATAGACTGAGGTCTTAACACGTGTTTAATCCATTTAGATTTGATTTTTGTATATGGAAAGTGATAGGGAGTAGTTTCATTCTTTTGCATGAGACTATCCAGTTTTCCCAGCAGCATTTATTGAAGGCACTGTCTTTTTACCAGTGTATGTTCTTGAAACCTTTGTCAAAAATGAGTTTGCTGTAGGTATGTTGATTTGTTTCTGGGTTCTCTATTTTGTTGCATTAGTCTATGTGTCTGTGTTTATGCCATTACCATGCTGTTTTGCTTACTATATGTCTAGTATAATTTGAAGTCAGCTAATGTGATTCCTCCAGTTTTGTCTTTTTGCTTAGGATAGCTTTGTCTATTCTGGGTCTTTTGTGGTTCCACATAGGTTTTAGAATTTTTTTTTTTTATTTCTGTGACGATTGTCTTTGGTATTTTGATAGGGATTGCATAGCATCTGTAGGTTGCTTTGGGTAATATGGACATATTAGCAATACTGATTCTTTAAGTTCATGAACATAAAATATTTTTTCATATTTTGGGGTTCTCTTCAATTTCCTTTATCAGTGTTTTATAGTTTATAGAGATCTTTCATGCCTTTGATAAAGTTAATTCCTAGGTATTTAATTTTATGTGTGGCTATTATAAATGGGATTACTTTTTAAATTTCTTTTTCACATAGTTCACTGTTGGTATATAGAAATACTACTGATTTTGTATGATAATTTTGTGTCTTGTAACTTTATTAGTTTATCAGCTCTAGTGTTTTATTTTTGAGCCTTTAGGTTTCTTATAAGATCATAGCATCAGTAAACAGGAATAATTTGACTTCTCTCTTTTCAATTTAAATGCCCTTAATATCTTTCTCTTGTTTGATTGTTCTAGCTAGGACTTCTAGTACTATGTTGGATAACAGAAGGTTCTTTTATAATCCTTCTCAGAGATAACAATTCTGCTTTCTAAAGCTAAAGATTAAATTTTGTCTAGTCTCAAACATCATATGAATTGAATCATGTAATTATTTTCCTATAACTTGTGTCTTTTTTCATTCAACATATTATTTGTGAAAATTACTATGAATTTGCATTCTTCAGAAACAGTTTTTGTCAATTTTACAAATGCACTAAAATAGATCCATTCTCTTTTTTGTAGATCTTTGTTTTGCTCCCAGTTTTATGCTACCATGAATGAGGTCAGTAGAAATTTTTTTATACAGTCTGTTGGCTAATGTAGGCAATTATGTTTTTGTGATATATACCTAAGCATGGCATTGTTGGGTAATAAGGTAGAAGTGTGCCTAAGCTTAATATACATTGTCAAGAGTTATCCACAGTAGTTGAAGCAATTTATATTTCTACTAACACTACATGAGAGTTTCGGTTTCTTCACTTTTCTCACCAACAGTGGATATTGTCTGTCCTTTTAATTTTAGAGTTTTTCTTTTTTATTAAGTTGATAAATCATTGGTATTTTACTTTTTATGTCCTTGATACATAATGATGTTGAACATATTTTTATATGCCTATGGGGCATTTAGCTATCTACCTTTTGCTTGTTCTAATTTCCCAGTTTTTAAAATATGCTTTTGGTCTTTTAATTATGAATTTGTAGGATTCATTTATAATCTGGATATATATTCTTTGTAAGACATATTTGTTTTATGTATCTTCTTCCAGTTTTGTTTTTTCTAATTACCCATTTCAGTGAACAAAAGATCTTGATTTCAAAGAAATCCAGTTTATCAATATTTTGATTTTGGGGTTAGCACATTTCTGCTCTGTTTAACAAGTATTTTTTCACCCAAGTTCACAGAATTATTTTCCTGTATGTTATTGAAGATTTATTGTTTTACCTTTCATAGATATGTACATCTGTATTCTATTTCAGATTAATTTTTTTATATAGCTTAAGAAATGAGTCAAAAATTCTTCTGTTCTCTATAAGGTTATCTAATTGTTCCAGCACTATTTACTTAAAAGATTACTTTTAAAATATTCAGCTAATGTGACTCCTATTTTACAAATCATGTGAATATGTATATACAGTAGTCCAACCTTAACTGCAGGATATCTGTGAAGGATTTTTAATTTTTTACTAATATGTAGAAATTAAATTGAATGTTGGATATTTACTTCTAATCAAATGATTTTAGTAATTTGAGTCAGGGATAAACTGTTTGGATTTAAATCAGTTGATATTTGCTGAACTTCTCAAATCCAGGAAGTCATGTCTTTCATCATATTAGATATTATTTAGTGAATATTTTTTCAAATGTGGGTTCTGACCTATTCTCTCTGTTATCCCATTATTGAACTCCAATTATAAGTAGATTCGATATTTTGGCTGTATGGTATTATTTTTCCCATATTTTAAATATTTTTCTTACTTTTCTTTACACTTTTTTTTTCTTTGTGACATAGTGTGCTTGTGGAGACCTGTGTTATCTTATTTTCCTATACAGATTGTTGAGTTTCTATTTTGGTTTGTATGGTTTTGCATTGTTTTATTTTAAAATTGAAATATGAGGGTTTCATCTTGATTCTGTTGATGCTTTACTCTAGGCTATGTTCGGGTGGTTCTAGTTTAGTTTTGCCTTTACATCTAAGGCACAATCATTTAGAGGTCACAGCTGAATACCCATTGTCTTTTGTATTCCATGTAAATTCTCTCTGGGCCTGGATTCCAACATATACCATGTCTTGTGCAACCTCTCTTCTTTACTAGGCCTTCTAGCTGTCTGTTATGTGTATGTGCAGCTTAGGAGTCAACCAAAGATGGGAGATAAGTTTTTATACAGGTTTTTAGAGAATTTTTCTCTGCTACTTTCTCCTGCATATCAAGTTTCAGCTGCATTGGCAAGCCAGAACTCTGTATTTCCTCTGAACAATAAATGTCCAGTTTCTGTGAAAATTTTATTTAAAAATGCAGTTAAAGAGAAATTTAATGTGAATATTAATCTCCTCTTATGTGCTTCCTTTGTATTAATTACTAGTGCTTTCTAGTGATAACAAAATTTTGGTTTGGTCCAGCTTTTGTAATGACCTGAGATAGAGGAGTAAGTCTGAGAGAGCTACTTTTTCATGGCCCTAGTAATTTTTGAAAGGATACAAAATAAACTGCAAATAATTGCAAACAATACGCCCATGCTAAGCTAATTGACATTTGTGTAATTTGTAGAAACAGTAAGAGGTTTCAGTATTTATTACAAACACTTTACATCAAATATCTCAGTGATTGGTTAATCTCAAGATTAAAACCACCAATAAAAATAAACATTTTATATTTCAGCATTGAGATCCAAGCCTATACATACTCACCTTAAGTAATCAATATTAATTTACTCATTTTTTGTTAAATTGATATTTGTTGATAAACTATTAGTTGCCAAGTAATCGCCAGAGCAGTGTGAAACAATTAGAAAAGAGAGATCAAATTGATAACTGTGTCATAGTTAATTCTACTGTACAAGATGTCTTAACATTATAGATGTCAAAAATGAATGTATACCTATGTTTTAGAGGAAGAATTACCCCTCAAAAAAATAAATAGGTGAAAGACTAAATAATAAGAAACTCTAGCATAGTCTAGCAAATAGGAAAAGTTTTAAAATATTATAATGTGTATATTATTGGAAATGTAAACATATATACACACAGATAAGAAGTTTATAGGATGATTAATTATTTCAAGAAAATAGTATGATTACAAGAAGCTTATAGAATGATTAATTATTTCAAGAAAATAGTTTGAGTACAGTTGTTCTTAAGGGATATCAGGTGATATACATATCCACATTTTAATAATATTTATAGCCTTTGAAATAATTTCATTTTCAAGAATTATCTTAAAAACTAGTATGTACAAATATATGTACAAAATCATGTTTTTCTGACAATTATTTATAATGGTAAAAATAAAAAGCCACCTAATATATATTTTCAAGGGACTAGCTATGTGGTGAGACTACTTACAGGTATTTGCAAAACATAGTTAAGATAATGAGAAAATTCTGGACATAGAATGTAAAGTAAAATAAGATATCTAAAAATATTGGCACTATTATTGTCATTCTTATATTTACATTGTAACAAGAAGACTTTTTAAAAAGTGTTTTTGAGTACCCCCACCCCCACCTTATATTAAGAATGTCCACTACGCGATGATGTCATAGTGAGTTACTTTATTATTTATTATTATTTTTATTTAATTTCAATAGGTTTTTGGGGAACAAGTGGTGCTTGGTTACATGAATAAATTCTTTAGTGATGATTTCTGAGATTTTGGTGCACACGTCACCCGAAGAGTGTACACTGTACCCAGTGTATAGCCTTCTATCCTTCCCCACCACTCACCCTTTTCACCTGAGTCCCTGAGGCCAATGTATCATTTTTATGCCTTTGAGTCCTCATAGCTTCGCTTCTACATATGAATAAAAACAGATGATGTTGGGTTTTTCATTTCTGAATTACTTCACTTAGGATAGTAGTCTCCAATTTCATCCAGGTTGCCATAAATGACACTATTTCACTGCTTTTTATGGCTGAGTATTATTCCATTATATATATGTGTGTGTACATATATATATGCATCACACTTTCTTCATCCACTAGTTGAATGACGGGCAGTTAAGCTGGTTTCATATTTTTGCAGTTGCAAGTTGTGCTGCTATAAACGTGTGTGCAAGTATCTTTGTGTATAATGACTTTTTCTCATCTGGGTAGATATATAGTAGTGGGATTACTGGATGAAATGGTAAATCTTCTTTTAGTTCTTTATTTTTTTTGAGATGCATCTCACTGTGTCACCAGGCTGGAGTGCATTGGCATGATCTCAGCTCACTGCAACCTCTGCCTCCTGCATTCAAGTAATTCTCTGGCCTCAGCCTCCCGAGTAGCTGGGACTGCAGGTGCGTGCCACTACGTACAGCTAATTTTATATTTTTAGTAGAGACAGGGTTTCTCCATTTTGGCCAGGATGGTCTCTATCTCCTGACCTCATGATCTGCCCACCTTGGCCTCCCAAAATACTGGGATTACAGGCATGAGCCACTGTGCCCGGCCTACTTTTAGTTCTTTAAGGAACCTCCACACTGTTTTTCATAGTGGTTGTACTAGTTTACATTCCCACCAACGGTATAATAGTGTTTCCTTTTCACTGCATCCACACCAACATCTATTATTTTTTTTATTTTTTTGATTATGGCCTGTCTTGCGAAAGTGAGGTGGTATCACATTGTGATTTTGATTTGCATTTTCTTGATAATTAGTGATGCTGAGCATTTTTCCATGTGCTTCTTAGCCATTTGTCTATCTTCTTTTGAGAAGTGTCTATTCATGTCCTTAACACACTTTTCTACTTTTGGATGGGATTTTTTTTCTTGCTGATTTGTTGAGTTCCTTATAGATTCTGGATAATCTTTTGTTGAATGTATAAGTTGTGAAGATTTTCCTCTTCTCTGTGGGTTGTCTGTTAACTCTGCTGATTTTTTTTTTCTATGCAGAAGCTTTTTGGTTTAATTAAGTTCTATCTATTTATGTTTGCTCTTGTTGCATTTGCTTTTGAGTTCTTGGTCATGAGGTCTTTGCTAAGCCAATATATAGAAGGATTTTTCCAATGTTATCTTGTAGAAGCTTTATGGTTTCAGGCCTTAGATTTAAGTCTTTGATCCATCTTGAGTTGATTTTTGTATAAGTTGAGAGGTAAGGATCCAGTTTTATTCTTCTACATGTGGCTTGCCAATTATCCCAGAACCATTTGTTGAACACGGTGTCTTTCCCCACTTTATGTTTTGTTTTCTTTGCCAAAGATCAATTGGCTGTAAGTATTGGGTTAATTTTTGTGTTCTCTATTCTTTTCCAAAGAAGAAAAATCAAATACTTATTCCTTATCACATTATGTGGGCAGCAATAAATTAAAATTTTTTCCTTGGCTATAGACCTAGGTTCCCCAGTGAAATAAATATTCTTTTAATTTCTTTTCTTAAGCATTATATCTAATGAACTTCCAGTTTTGTCCAGTTTTTTTCAAGGACAGACTCTGGTGTAGCAGGACAAATTTGGTTGATCAGTTTAACATGCAGCCATGAGGAAATATGCTTATTGTTACCATCTCTAGCTTAAGTAAAACTAAAGAAGAAAATATGATTATAAGTATTTGTAAGTGTTTTGGTATGATGCTAGTTGTTTTCGAATGTCTTGTCTGTCTAGGTGTAGCTAATCAAGAAAGCTAAATCTTGTTATTTAAATAGGTAGCCTCAGTTATATAGGGTGGCATTTAGCTTAATAATTTCAATTTTCTTCCTTCATTTTGTCCACGAAATTGCTCCAACTGCAATATTGTTACACTGTACTTTACATGAGGAGCAAAATTACAGTATTCAAAACAAGTATGTACCCTGCTTTATCTTTTCTGGGTTTTTCAAAAAGAATACAGCTTATTAACAAGTAGTCAAACAAACGCGACAGGCAAATACTTTTTTTCAGCATGATTTTTAAGTATGTTCTGGCTCCCAATTTGGCCATTTGCCTACTGAAAGTTTTATTCCAGCCCAAGGTGTTTGGTAGGAAGGTGCTTAACACTTACTTCTGAGTGAATTGAGCTCAGCTGCCCAGTTTGCAGGACACAACCAAAGCTAACCTTTATTGTCATGTCTTACTGTTTACAAAATGTTTCATGTATGTCCTGTTTGATTCCAGGATCTTCAATCCCATTTCACAGAAAAGAGACAGTGACAAGAATTCATCTGTGCATATAATTAATTAGTGAGAGAACAGGGACTTGAATCTGTTTTCTATGCTCAGTCTCCAGTTTTTTATTAGCCAATCCACTTTACCCTGCAGTCTCAAAGCCTGTGACTTTGTCATAAAACTCCTTTGCCTGACTTCACTTACTGCATGTGTCTGAAAAGAAGCGGGTATCGAATCCTTCCATTATGAGCATGGTAAAAATCCAAACACGTTCAAATGTTCGCTGTTTATAAATATTCATTAATTGGAAACTACTAAAATGTCCTGGATTTTATTAGGCTCTGAAGTATAAAGAGGAGAGAGAATTCAGATGCATGAGGAAAACTGAAGTTCTGAAAATGCTACAAAGTAACTGTAATTCCTTATACAGTGACACTTTCCAGGTTTATCTGCCTAGAAACTTATAATCCCAGAATGAACATATTCCTATAAAATGAAGTATTCTAAAAGCAAAGAAAAAGAGGAAAAAGATTCTGGCACTGGTGGGTTGGTTATAACTCTATAGAAGATGCAATTGAACTGGAGAAAACTTTGATATGGAAAATATCTCAGATTTATCCCAATGCCTCTCACAATTAGAACTTTTACTAAATGGGCCTATTTATCTCAATATTTCCAGGATAATTGTTTGTGGCTCAGTGATAAATAGCAAGGCACCATCTGCAGATAAAATCTTTTTATGCTTCCATTCACTTGTTATTGTATCTTGATGCTAATGCTATTCTTAATGCCACGTATGCACTGATAAAGAAGTAGGTGCATGCTTCTTGTTGACTTTTGGTCAAATTTACAATACTAAAAGTATATTTCCTGATTTTTACCTTTTGTGGGAAATTCATCTTCTGGGAAAATTAACAAAAAGTAAGGATCTGTGGTCCACTGCAACTAGCAACTCCAGTTTACTTGTACTGAGGTGGTATACAGAATTTAGATAGTATAGATAGTTTAATAATTTAAGTGTCAGAATACTAAAGACGTATCTTATCGGTAACTTGTTTGTAAAATTGTATAGTACTTTTTTTTTTTATAGAGACGGGGTTTCACCATGTTGGTCAGGCTGGTCTTGAACTCCTGACCTCGTGATCTGCCCGCCTTGGCCTCCCAAAGTGCTGGGATTACAGGTGTGAGCCACTTCACCCGGCCAATTGTGTACTACTTTTAAGTAATTGTGAATTGTGTGATATGGACAGTCAGGGAAAATAAAATGCATGAATGTGATAAACTGCTTTCATGTTATTTATGACCAAATGGGGAATTTAACCATTGTGATATTCCACCAAACTAACTCGGTGTATTTATAACCATAGTGTACTTTACTTCTTATTATGAAAAAGCAACAATATATTTCATGCTAAATTTTCTCAATACTGAACTCAAATGTGTTATCAGCATAATTCACATCCTTCTATGGGACAATTACTTTCGACATAGGATAGAGGGTGACATACATTGTGATAAGTCTTGTATACATTTGTTGAAGAGTCTGAATTTCCATTTCACAAAAAAGTACAGATGTGCAGATGCATTAATTGACTTGTTAAAGGTTTTTTGTTGTTGTTTGCTTTATGTCTGTATTGACTTTTCTCTCATGTTTGAAAGTTACTATTCTATACATTTATAAAATGGGAAGCAATGCTTTGCTATTTATTGTCTCCTGTTGCTCATTTCTTTGTGTGGGTATTTGCTAAATAGAAACAGCTTGGGCATTATCTTCATAAACTTTCTTTTCATGTGCCATTAGCCTTCAGCATCATTCATGCATTAATTCATTTATTTAAAAAGAAATTTCCTGAGTATACTCTGTACTATATACCTTGATAAGAAGATTCACCTCTCTGCAAAAATTTCTTAAGACCTTGTCCTGTAAATATGAAAACCTCTGTTTTACAAAAGATAAAGGAGGACCAGAAAACTTAAGTAATCTGCCCAGAGATACCTATCCATGAATAAGAAAGAATAAATCTGAAAGTTAATCTTCCATAATTAAGATTAGGGTTCTTTTCACTATTTCCAGTTGCTTCAAATGAATACTACAAGTATATTCAGACATTTCTTTATGACACTTCCAGAGAAGGACAGAGGGGCATTAAAAGTGAATGCTTAATGTCTTAGAATACAGAAAAGAGGTAGAAGAAAGAAGAACAAATTAATTAAGCATCTTTGTTTCAGGTACTTTGTTTTTTACTAAAGGTAGTCTGCGAGGAACACTATGGATTATGTAGGCTAAACAATTATCAGAGAGACTTTTAAAAATAGCCAGATATCACACTACTTATGTATGAATGAAAGAGCTGCAAACCTATCGTCTCTGTTTTTAAGCTGAGCTTCTTACTCATTGTTCAATATTTTTCAAATTTTAGTGGGTAACAGTAACTGCTACAGACCTAGCTAGAGCACAAATTTGAGAGAAATGACATCAGCAAAAGAGCAAATTAAGTGGTTCCAAGTTCTTGTGCCCCTATAGAAATATACATATAATATATGAAATATATATAATGTATATGAAATATGTAATATAATGATATATATGAAAATATATTTATACACACACACACACACACATAAAAGCAGAAATGTCAGTATCAACATTGTCAGAACTTTGAAAAACATTCAAAGGTTTACAACAACCTTGCCTTTTTAAATAAAGAAAATGGCAACTTGAAAACAGTAGGAAAGCTTTCCCTTATGTAAACATACCCTTGTCTCACTGTTTCCCTGGAATGACAGCAATCTTGAAGCAGTGATAGCCCATGTTTCCAGTGTGGAACTCTGGTTCCTGCTTCTGGACCCAGAAGAGCAGACGTTATTTGCAAATTATTGGGTCTGTTTGTTCTAACATGTCCGGAGGCATCTAAAGCATTGATCCAAGTGCTCATATCTGTTTTGCTTAAATCAGAACTCAGGCCAGAAAAGTGCTGTGCATAGGTAGAAAATGCTGCAAGGTGACATAACCTGAAAATGACTGAGACAAAAGGTTATGGTTGAGAAATACAATAGATTTAAAAATAAAACAAAACATTGGAGGAAAAGCTGGTAAGGTTCTTTGAGATACTAGGGCATTCAAAACCCCTAGTGTATACAGGAGAAATTAGAAGGCTATGGACACCAAACAACGGAACCCCATAATATATAAGACACAAAAAAGCCAGCATTATAGGGAGAAATGAGTAGGCAGATCTACAATTATAGTTGGAGATCTCAATATACCACTTCTAATAATTAATAAAATATCTAGATAAAAGATCAGTAAGGAAATAAAGGACTTTACCAATACTAAAAACAAAGTAGGTCTAGTGGACATTTATGGAATACTTCCCCCAATGACAGCAGAATACACTTTTTTGTCAAGTGGATCTGAAACATTCTCCAGAATAGATCATACATTAGGCCACAGAGAAGTCTCACTAAATTTGAAAAGATTTAAATCATAGCAAATATCTTATATAACAACAATGGGATAAAGCTAGGAATAAATAACAAGAAAGAAAAGTGACGCATTTACAAATATGTGGAAATCAACACTCTCTTAAAAACTAATGGGTTCAAGAAGAAATCAAGGGAAATTAGAAAATATGTAAAGACAAATGTAAAGTAAAACATAACATACCAGATCTTATGGGATACAGTGAAGTCAGCGTTCAGAGGGAAAATGGTAGCTGTAAAAAGTTATATTAAAAATGAAAGATCTCAAATCTATAACATTATGCTTTGAGGAACAAGAAAGAGATGAGCAAACTAAACTGAACATTAGCAGAAATAAGGGAATAATAGGGATTAGAGGAGAGTTAAGAAAAATGGAAAAGCAATATTGTGGACAGAGCAAGATGGTGCAACAGAAGCCTACACTATTAATCTTCCCAGCAGGAACACAAAATTTTAACAACTGTCTGCACACAGAAAAGCACTATCATCACAAGAACCAAGTCAGGTGAACAATTGTAGTACCTGATTTTAGTTGTACGTCTCTGAAAAAGACATAGAAGACAATTGGAGAGATAGTCTTGCATAGCCAAAGCCGCCTCCTCCCCATCCCTGGCAGTTGCTGTGTGGCATGGAGAAAGAATCTATTTTTTTGTGGGAGAGAGAGCACAGTGGCTGTGGGACTTTACATTGAACTCAATGCTGCCCTGTCACAGTGGAGACCAAAGCCCAGCACCCACGCCCAGAAGGAGCATTTGGTCCAGACCTAGCCAGAGGGGAATCAGTCACCAATCCCAGCAGTCAGAGCTTGAGTTTCCTGGGAAGACTTGCGACCATGGGCCAAAGTACTTTGTGATCCTACATAAACTTGAAAGGCAGCCGAGGCCACAAAGACTGCAACTCCTAGGCAACTCGTAGGGCTGGGCCATGCTCAGAACTGGTGAACTAGGATGGCATGTGACCTAGGGAGACAACAACTTGGGTCGCTGGTAGAAGGCTTGCACTGTCCCTCGTCTAACCCCAGGCAGCGGAGCTCACAGCAACAAAGGTTTTGCCATTTTGCCTTCTTTCTGCTTACAAGGAGGAGAGTGAAGAGTAAAGAGAATATTTTTTCTTGCATCTTGGGTACCAGCTAAGCCATATTAGGGTAGGGCACCAGGCAGTGTCTCTAGGCCCCTATTCTAATCCCTAGCTTCTGGATGACATGTCTAGATTCACTGTGGGCCAAAAGGGAACTCAGTGGCTTATGGGAAGGACCCAGTTCTGGCCGGATTCATCACCTGATGACTATAAGAGTCCGGAATTACAAGCAGTGATATCCAGTGCTGACTTTGGGTTCTGAGATGTGCTGATTTCAGATATGACCAAGCACATTTCCAGCTGTGGTTGCTATGGTGAAAGACCCCTTCTATTTGAGAAAAGCAGAAGGAAAAGTAAAGGGTAGTTTGTCTTACACGCCAGGCAGCAGCTTGACCACAGTAGCATAGAGTATCAAGTAGGTTTCTGGTGTCCCCAAGTCCAGGCCTATGCTCTTAGACAGCATTTCTGAACTGGCCCTGGGTCAGAGGGGAGACCACTGCCCTGAAGAGTAAACCCCAGACCTGGCAGCATTCACCACAAGCCGACTAAGGAGCCTTTAGGTCCTGAGTGGACATCAGGGGTGGCCTGGCAGAACCCCTGTGTGCCAGTGATTGTGCTGGCCACAGAGAGAAGCTCCTCTGCCTATGGAGAGGAAGGAAGAATGAGAAGAACTTTGTATTGTGGTTTGAGTGCCAGCTTAGCCATTCCATTCTTAATAGAATGGAATATTAGGTAAAATTCTAAGATTTTTTTATTCCCATGACTGATTACCAGACAACATCTCTGGACCTGCCCAGGGCCTGGGGGAACTAAACACCCTGAAGGAAAGGAAAGAAACATGGCTGTCTTCATCACCTGCTGATCGTAGAGCCCTAGGACCTTAAGTGAACCTAGATGGTAGCCAGGTAGTGGTTGGAGAGGGCCTTGAGTGAGACCCAGTGCTGTGCTGACTCAGTTAGGTCTGATCCAGAGCAGTTTCACAGGTGCTTACATTACCATACCTCCAGTTCTGGGCAGCTTAGCACAGAAAGAAAGACTCTGTTTGGAGAAAGTAAAGGGAAAGAATATGAGTCTTTGCTTGGTAATCCAGAACGTAGTTCTGGATCTTATCCAAGACTACCAAGGTGGAACCCCTCTAAGTCTGCGTAAATCACAATGTTGTTAGGCTCGGGTCCAAGTCCTTTCAAATACCTGGAAAGTCTTCTCAAGAAAGAAGGTTGCAAATAATCCCAGACTGTGAAGAATAGAATAAACAACAATTCAATGTCCAGAGACAGACAAACATTTACAAGCATTAAGCTTATCCAGGAAAACATAACTTCAGCAATGAAACTAGATAAAGCACCAGAGACTAAGCTTGGAGAAACAGAGATAGGTGATCTTTCAGACAGAGAATTCAAAATAGCTGTTTTGAGAAAATTCAAAGAAATGAAAGATAACACAGAGAAGGAATTCAGAATTCTAGCATATAAATTTAACAAAGGGATTGAGATAATTAAAAAAGAATCAAGCAGAATGCTAGAGTTGAAAATGTGACTGATAAGTTGAAGAATACATCAGTCTCTTAATAGCAGAATTGCACAAGCAGAAGAAAGAACTAGTTAGCTAGAAGACAGACTGTTTAAAAATACAAAGTCAGAGAAGACTTGAAAAGTTTATAAAACTAGTAAAACTGAAGGGAAAGATGTTTAAATCTTTATCTTCACAGAACTTGTCTTCAAACACAAGCGTACTATAAGATGTATGTCTTTTCACTGGGCCAGGATGTCTAAAGTAGCCTGTCTTTTAAAATATCTTCACCACTATTTATTTCTCTGAAATGTTTCTGCATAAATTTTCATTATGCTTATCACATCTGAAATTATTTTGTATGTATCAACTGTGTGTTGAATGTATGCTGTCTCTTAATTGAATGTAAAGTGAATGAGAATTTGTTCTTCTTCCATATCACTAGCAACTTGGGATAAGGCTTAGAAGAAAGCAAGGCTCAAGAAATATTTTTTAATAAATGGTAAAGAAAAATGTTATTACCCCCATCATTCTAAATACTGAGACTTTTTTTTTTAACCACAAACCTATCTACCTGGCTCACACTTACTGACTTTTCTCTTTGTTCTATTTTTTTTTCCTACATGTTCCAGACATTTTAGAGACTTCCTATCTGATTTTGGTTATTGATAGTTTTCCCACTCCTAAACGTGCTAGATATTACCAATGACTAACTTTTAAATACCTATATGACCCTGCCCATGACATTGCTATGCTCAATATTATGCCAACAAAATAAAATATTCAAGGTCTCCACAATGGGCTCCATTGTAGATTTCTAAATACATCATCAATTTCCCTAGATCTCCGGCTCAGGTATACTAGAGTTCTCATTGTTTTCATAATTGCAGCAAGAATAACAACTTCAGTCCCACAAGTGCTCCCTATGCACCAGGAAGTATGCTAAGCGTTTTTAAATTCATTATCTCATATAATCTTTATAACATTCTTGTAGTTTAGTTACCATTGTTATATTCACAATATAGAAACTTTGTCACAGAGCCCAGAAGCATCAGAGCCAGATTCAAACTCTCATAACTCTAACTCCACACTCTTTTCTTTATGCCACTGTTTCTCTGCTCACAGAATTTTTTCTGTTCTTATTTTCTTGCTGTCCCTGTTTTCACTGTTTCTCTTTTCCTGTACCTAAAATGTCTTGTGTGCCCAGCTCTCCAGTTATTTACATTTAATCATTCAGCTTTAAAGCCTAATTCACTTACTACTTTCATCTTGAAGCCCGAAGTTTTCATTAAAACCTTGTATTATGTTTTCATATCTCTTTGTACTTCTTATATACCAATGTCTGTATTCTTTGCTGTGCTATTGTAAGGCCTAGGTAGGCCTGCTTTTATAATGGCAAGTATATTTGTATCACCATTAATGTCTGGCTTCCAAATACATCCATTAAAAATCACCTGAAATGATTCTCTTAAAAATGTGAACAATGAACATAAAAGAAAAAAGATCTCAAACATTTCACTTATATCTTCTCAATTTCTTTTGTTTAAAAAAATCAAAGATGCATGTAATGAAATGTCAGAACTTAAGGACAAGAGCAAGAAGGAAGTGTCCAGCTCCATTTCTAACAGCCTTAGCTGGAATCCCAGGGAGGCAAAAAGGCAATTTGCAAGTGAAATCACTAATAAGCCCAAACCCAATTTTGTAATCACTTTTCCAGAGCTGATAAGCTAAGGGTTCATGAGGGAGCATTGCCTCTTTCCTGGGAGACAACAGACAACATGCAAATTCCTGCCATTCTGTTTCTGCCTAAATAAGCTAGAATAAGGAAAGGATATTTATACAGGAAGGAAGGGAGAAAGGAAGAAAGCAATGGAAGGAGGAATAAAGTGGGGAGAAACATTAGGAATATAAATTATATAAATGAAGCATGAGAAAAATTATATTAATTTTTATCTTTCTTTTTATGTACTTGTTAAGTTTCAGTAATTTACACAGCATCCGTTATTAGTCTGTTCTTATGCTGCTAATAAAGACATACTCAAGACTAGGTGATTTATAAGGAAAGAGGTTCAATTGACTCACAGTTTAGCATGGCTGGGGAGGCCTCAGGAAACTTAATAATGGTGGAAGGGGAAGTAAACACGTACTTCTTCACATGGAGACAGCAAGGACAAGTGCCGAGTTACACGGCTAAAATCCCCTTATGAAACCATCAGATCTGGTGAAGCTCACTCCCTATCACAAAAACAGCATGAGGGTAACCTCCCCCATAATTTAATTACCTCCTACCAGGCCCTTCCCACAACAAGTGCGGATTATGGGAGCTACAATTTAAGATGAGGTTTGGGTGGGGACACAGCCAAGCCATATCAGTGTCTTAGCCCCTTTGGACTGCTGTAAGGGAATACCATAGACTGGGTGGCTTATAAATAAAAGAAATATACATTTCACAGCTCTGGAGGCTTAAAAATGCGATATCATGGCTCAGGCATATTTGATGGCTGGTTGGGGCTGCTCTAGTAGTTCCTAGTTAGATAGATGTCTTCTTACTACAACTTCACTGAATAGAAAGGCAAAGGAGCATGCTGGAACCTCTTTTGCAAGGGCACTAATTTCATTCATAAGGTTTCACCCTCATGACCTCACCTCCTTAAGGTCCCCCTTCCTAATATCACCACACTGCAGCTAAGATTTAACCCATGTTTTAACTGGACACAATTACTCAGTTTGTAGCACACAGCATGTTATGAAGTCATGGTGTTGCAGTGATGTCAGTGAGATTATAGAATAGGAAACCTCAGGCTCTCTCCTCTGTAGAAAGTTCAACTAGCAGCTCTCCGCAGACTTGAACACTGCTTCGGAAACCCCACCACCTGGAAGCAAGCCTGAGATACCCACATGGTACACAGAACTGAACAAAATCCAAAGTAGAAGAATAGGAGGAATGGTGTCACTCTCCCCACCAACCCCTACGCTTACTGCAAGTCAGCACAATGCCAGTATTTTCCTGGGCTTATCGGGGAAAAGACAACCAGAAGTAGTCATCCAGCTTCCCTAGCATTCTGAAACACTTCCCAGGAAGCCCAATCCAGTCTCACCCCTCAGGAAGTACTAGGGGAAATAGCACAGCTTGACCCTCCACCCACTTCCCCCATCCTCCTCTCTCTGGGGTGGGGAGCAATTAGGTAGAAACAAAGAAAGTGAACAGTGCATGCATTCTGATTTAATCTCTGTGTTTCTGTGATCAATCAGAGGTATCAAACAACCTCATATGGTACCCCAAAGCTGAGCTAGTTGACTTTGGAAGCATTGTGGGGAGTACAATCTAGCTTGAGCCCCTCTACTGCTAGTCTCCCTGCCAAGCCTCAGAGCTCACCACAATGACCCACCTAGTCAGAGAGACTCCCATCTCTGTGGATTCCAGAGATTCAAATGGGCTGGTCCAGCGTGACCCAAGAAGGCAAGCATTCTATTGTATACTATTAAGCTGTAAGAACAAAACAAAACAAGAAATTCTGCCATTTGAGACAACATGAATGAACCTAGAGGATATTTTGTTAAGTGAAACAAGATAGGCACAGAAAGACAAAAACCATATGATTTCACTCACATGTGAAAACTAAAATGTTGAATTTATAGAAATAGAGCATAGAATGGTGGTTTCCAGAGGCTGGGCCAGTTGGCGAAGGGAAAGATGTAGAAGAATTGCAAGAAATTGGTTACAGGGTACAGAGTTACAGTTATCTATGAGAATAAAGTTCTGCTGTTCTATTGCAAGTAGAGGGAATATAGTTAATAATAATGAATATTTCAAAACAGCTGGATGAGAAGATTTTGAATGTTTTCACTATAAATAAATGATAAATGTTTAAGGTGCAAATGTGCCAATTACTCTGATTTGTTCATTACAAAATGTATGCAAGTGTCAAAACATGACCTTGTATACCATATGTACAATTATTACATATAAATTAAAAATTTGAAAAAATTGTAGCTGAAGTAGTTCAAACAGGTATTTTGCAAAATGCATTATATAAAACAAGAATCCCTAGTTATATGCATTGAAAAAAGATATTTCTAAGGCATATTCAGAAAATGTAGCATTTTATATTTCACATGTGCACTTTAAAGAAGGACATTAAATATTTTAACAATTTCTGCATAAAGGCCTTGTTTAATTCTGGTTAATCATGAGTTTCTCAAAATTATTTGATAAAGTTAACCAACCCCTTATCTTTTTTTTTAAATTTATTTTTTCCATTTGAAATATACCAGCAGGGTTGGAAGGGGAATAGGAAATCACTCTCTTGGTTACCACCACAGAATATTGCCACATGACCCAAAAAGCTTTAAAAAAATTGTATTCTGTTAGTGGTAAAAATGTTAGAAGACACTTCAAATACGTTTGTTTTACAATCTGCACCTTGATTTTATCCTTCGTATTTAGACCTGTGTTACCAGACAATAAACCAAACACAAAAGCTTTCATTTTAATGTTCTGATGATGTATTTGATCTTCTGTTAGCTTTGAAAAAGCCACTCTGGAGAAAAAAAGACTATCTAATGATTTTTAAATGCCATTTACCCTACCACTACTTATACATGATTGCAGCATCTGAGTCCTTAGAATTGGAGTAAAGATTGTGTGTTAGCTGGCTCATTCTTATACGTACGATCAGTGAGAACAGGAGCTGGACCATTGCCTGAAAATTATTTTAAGTGACTATTTTTTCCATAGAAAAAAAAGAGAGGCATTAAAAGAGAAAGTGGTCAGAGAAAGTGTGAACTTGGAAAATCTTTGTGTGTGTGTGTGTGTTTTAGGGTCACCCTTCTGTGAATTTCAAGGCTAAGAAATTGAAATTACAATCGGTAATGTGTAGACATTTCCTAAGGAAAAAAACCTATCTCTACCCTGAGGAAAGTGTCTTTATTAAAATAATGTCATCCATTTCTTAAAGATAGAGAATTTTTAGTACAATAAAGATGTAACTCTACTTAAATTGCTAAAACATTATCAGTAAAGCATTGGGCTTTATTAAAGGCCTTTAGCTTTCAGCATTTTGATATATTTTATATATTAATACCCCCGTATTCCTGGGGTAAACCTACTTACTTATGGCATATTATGTTGCAACTCTTCTATGAAATTCAAATTGGTGGCATTTCATTAGGTAGTTTTGCACCTATGTACAGAAATAAGACTTGTTGTGAGTTTGGAATCCTGGTCCACATTAGCTATATGCTAGTTGTACAGTATGCATAAAATAGTTTTCCTTTTTTTAAGGTTTAAAAATGTTTCTCAATTTAGATAATTCACTGTTTAAAAACATCTGCACCCAGATTCAATTTGGGAAATATCATTGTAATATTTTATTAATCTCTTATTTGGAAATTGAGAAATTCTTTTGTACTGGATGTTCTCAAGTTAATATTGGTTCTTCGTATTTTTTAATAAGCTATGTAGTTCATGAAGGTTTTTTAAATAAACAGAATTGTACAGTATCCAATTATAATTTAAATCTATTTCTGTGTTTTTTTGTTAATTTATTTTATCTCATCTTGTTTTGATTAAACTTTACAAATTTGTGTGTATGTTTATTACTATTTTTAAAAGAGCTACATACAAGCCCCTGACTGGGGCTGCTGCCTTTTTTTGGGAGATGCCCTGGCCAGAGAGGAGGAATCTAGAGAGGCTGTCTGGTTCTAGCAGCTTTGTCGAACTGCCATGAACTCTGCCCAGTTGAAAATTTTCTGCTGCTTTGATTACACTGTGAGGGGAAAACCAGCTACTCAAGCCTCAGTAATGGCAGATGTCCCTCCCCATACCAAGCTTGAGCATCCCAAACTGACTTGAGACTGCTGTGCTGGCAGCGAGAATTTCAAACCAGTGGATCTTAGCTTGCTGGGCTCCATTGGGATGGGATCTGCTGAGCTAGACCACTTGGCTCTCCGGCTTCAGCCCTGCTTCCGTGGAAGTGAATGGTTCCATCCGACTGATATTCCAGCTGCCACTGGGGTATGAAAAAAAAAAAATCCTGCAGTTAGCTCAGTGTCTGTCCAAAGAGTCACTCAGTTTTGTGCTTGAAACCCAGGGCCCTGGTAGTGTAGGCACCTGAGGGAAACTCCTTGTCTGTGGGTTGCAAAGACATGGGACAAGTATAGTATCGGGCCAGAATGCACTGTTCCTCATGGCACAGTCCCTCATGGCTTCGCTTGGCTGGATGAGGGAGTTCCCTGACCCCTTATACTTCCCAGATGAGGCAATGCCCACGCCCCGCTTCAGCTCACCCACTGTGGGCTACACTCACTGTCTAACCAGTCCCAATGAGATGAGCTGGGTACCTCACTTGGAAATGCAGAAATCACCTGCCTTCTGTGTTGATCTCTCTGGGAGCTGCAGAACAGAGCTATTCCTGTTTAGCCATCTTGCTAGCCAACTCCCAGCTCCCTGGGACAGAGCACCTGGGGGAAGGAGCAGCTGTGGGAGCAGCTTCTGCAAACTTAAATGTTCCTGCCTGCCAGCTCTGAAGAGAGCAGCAGATCTCCCAGCACAGCACTTGAGCTCTGCTAAGGGACAGATTGCCTGCTTAGGTGGGTCCTTGACCCTGTGCCTCCTGACTGGAAGACACGTCCCAGCAGCAGACTGCAGACACATCATACAGGATAGCTCCAGCTGGCATCTGGCAGGTGCCCTCCTGGAACAAATCTTCCAGAAGAAGGAACAGGCAGCAATATTTGCTGTTCTGCAGCCTCTGCTGGTGATAGCCAGGCAAATAGGGTCTGGAGTGGACCACCCACAAATTCCAGCAGACCTGCAGCAGAGGGGCCTGTTAGAAGGAAAACAAACAAACAGAAAGGAATAGCATCAACATCAACAAAAAGGACATCCACACAGAAATCCTATCCAAAGGTCACCAACATCAAAGAACAGAGTTACCTAAAGTCATAAAGATGAGTAAAAACCAGTGCAAAAAAAGCTGAAAATTTAAAAAAAAAAAAACTAGAATACCTCTTCTCCTCCAAAAGATCACAACTCCTCACCAGCAAAGGAACAAAACTGGATGAAGAGTGAGTTTGACGGTAGGCTTCAGAAGGTGGGTAATAACAAACTTCTCTGAACTAAAGGATCATGTTCTAACTCATGCAAGGAAGCTAAGAACGTTGAAAAAAGGTTATAGGAATTGCTAACAAGAATAACCACTTTGGAGAAGAGCATAAATGACCTGATGAAGCTGAAAAACACAGCACAAGAACTTTGTGAAGCATACACAAGTATCAGTAGCCGAATAGATCAAGTGGAAGAAAGGATATCAGAGACTGAAGGTCAACCGAATGAAATAAAGCATGAGGACATGATTAGAGAAAAAATAATAAGGAATAAACAAAGCCTCTAAGAAAAATGGGACTATGTGAAAACAAGAATCTTAACATTTGATTGCTGTACCTGAAAGTGAAGGGGAAAATGGAACCAAGTTAGAAAACACTCTTCAGGATATTATCCAGGAGAACTTCCCTAACCTAGCAAGAGAGGCCAACATTCAAATTCAGGAAATACAGAGAATACCACATAGATACTCTTCAATAAGAGCAATCCCAAGACATATAGTCATCAGATTCGGTAAGATTGAAATGTAGGAAAAAAAGTTAAGGGCAGCCAGAGAGAAAGATTGGGTTACTCACAAAGGGAAGCCCATCAGACTAACAGCAGATATCTTGGCAAAAACACTACAAGCTAGAAGAAAGTGGGGACCAATATTCAACATTATTAAATAAAAGAATTTAAAACCCAGAATATCATATCCAGCCAAATTGAGTTTCATAAGCAAAGAAGAAATAAAATCCTTTACAGACAAGCGAAGGCTGAGAGATTTTGTCACCACCAGGCCTGCCTTAACAAGACCACCTGAAAGAAGCACTAAATATGGAAAGGAAAAACCAGTACCAGCCACTGCAAAAACATACCAAACTGTAAAGACCATCAACACTATGAAGGAACTGCATGAACTAACAAGCAAAATTACAAGCTAGCATCATAATGTCAGGATCAAATTCACACATAACAATATTAACCTTAAATGTAAACAGGCTAAATGTTCCAGTTAAAAGTCACAGACTGACAAATGGATAATGAGTCAAAACCCTTCCGTATGCTGTATTCAGCAGACCCATCTCATGTGCAAAGACACACATAGGCTTAAGATAAAGGGATGGAGGAGTATTTACCAAGCAAATGAAAAGAAAAAAATAAAAGCGGAGGTTGCAATCTTAGTCTCTGATAAAACAGACTTTAAACCAACAAAGATCAAAAAAGAAAAAGAAGGGCATTACATGATGGTAAAGGGATCAATGCAAGAAGAAAACTTCACTATCCTAAATATATGTACCCAATACAGTAGCATGAAGCATATATATTTATATACCTATGCGTATATGTAGGCATGTATGTTTCTCATACAGTTGCCTGCAGAGTATTGGTCTGCTTTAACTTTTAAATTAAAAATGAGTATTTTCTAGTAGAAATTAATTGAATATTATTAAATATAAAGTCATCATCTTTTATATATTGATATTATTTCAACATGCAGTGAAATTATTATTACATGTATAATGTTAACAAGTATTTTAATATATTTTATAGATAATTACCTGCATTTTCCTGTCCATATGTCTAATTATTTGGATTGTGAAAAGTATATTTCATGTACAGAATGGAAATAGCATATTTAATTTCATTAAGACCTATTAATAGATATAAAGGGCTTTAATAAAAAATTTACCAAAAAATTTTTTGATGGATATTCTTTGTAGCCCTCCTACACAGTTGCAAGTTACTCTGGATGATGGAGTAGAAATAATGAGTTGCAGGATATATATTTTTTAGGTTTATAGGGCTGCCAAATGAACCTTTGATATAGCTTTGCTCTTTAATGCATCCAGCAGCATTATTTCTGAATACCTATATTTTCACATCCTGGGTGATTCAAAAACATTATTTATTTATTTATATTATACTTTAAGTTCTGGGGTACATGTGCAGATCACTCAGGTTTGTTACATAGGTATACACATGCCACGGTGGTTTGCTGCATCCATTCCCCGTCATCTACATCAGGTATTTCTCCTAATCTTATCCCTCCCCAATCCCTCCACCCCCTGCTGTCCCTCCCCTAGCCCCCCATCCCCAGGCCCCAGTGTGTGATGTTCCCCTTCCTGTGTCCTTGTCTTCTCATTGTTCAACACCAACTTATGAGTGAGAACATGCAGTGTTTGGTTTTCTGTTCTTGTGTCAGTTTGCTGAGAATGATGGTTTCCAGCTTTATCTATGTTCCTGCAAAGGCAGGGGCTTCATGACTAAAACACCAAAAGCAATGGCAACAAAAGCCAAAATAGACAAATGGGATCTAATCAAACTTAAGAGCTTCTGCACAGCAAAAGGAACTATTGTTAGAGTGAACCGGCAACGAATAGAATGGGAAAAATGTTTTTGCAGTCTATCTGACAAAGGGCTAATAACCAGAACATTATTCTTTTTAAAAATGTGTTTAATGAAATATAAATTTTAAAAAGGGAATGATTATCACCTAGTTAGCAATTTGGAAGAACTCTTTAAAAAACTATCGTTTGTTTTAAATTCTCTCCAGTGAAATGTTCTATAAATTTTCTCAAACAGAACATGTCTGTATATCCAGTATCCAGATCAAGAAAGAGAACATGACCAGCACCCCAGAAAACCCTTCCATGCTCCCAGTTCATTAACCATTCACAATAAGGGTCACTAACTACTATCCAAATTCCTAAAAGTATAAGTTAGTATAGTCTATGTTTTGTACTTTCTGCAAACAGAATTATGGAATATTAACTTCTGCATTTTGCTTTTTTGGTTCAACATTATGTGTTTGAAATAATCTACGCTGTTTGGTGAAGTAGTTTATTCATTTTCATTGCTATATAGTATTCTATTGTGTGACCATCTCACAATATCTTTACCTATTTTATGTTCATTGGTGTTTAATAGTTTTTACCTGTTCTATGTTGATTGGTTTCCAGTTTGAGGCTGTTAGGAGTAGTTATGTAAGAATTATTTTTTTTTGGAGGATGTATGTATACATTTCTATTAAAAGTATACCCATGAGTAGAGTTACTGTTTCATTAGATATATTTAGTTGAGTAAATATTATAAACACTTTTCCAAAGTGGTTTTACAAATTTGACATCCAACCAATTTCTTCACAAGGTTGCCAGTATTTGATATTTTCTGTCTTTTTATTTGAGGCATTATTCTGGATATATAATGATATCTAATCATTTTAATTTGTTTTTTCATGATCAGTGATAAACTTTCACATGTTAATTCACCATTTGGATAATTTTGGCTCATTTTTGCTATTGAGTTGTCTTTTTTTTTTAAGTCAATTTATAGTTTTTATTAAGGTCTTTTATATAGCAAATGTCTTCTCATACTCCCATGATTTTACTAGATTTTGTATGATTTCTTTCTGTCTAAATAGCTGGAAATGATTCTTATTTTAATTTGTATTTTTTTTAAGTTACTACTTAGGATAAACATTTCTATGTTTATTGGCTATTTTGTTTTCTCTCCAGTGAAATGTCTTGTAATATTTGCATAATGTTCTTAGGCCATTTCTCTTTTTCGTATTTATTTTCAGTAATTTAAAAATTTGGCCTGGATATTGGTTTATTTTTTTCAGTTTCAAACATTTCTCAGTCTATGCTTATCATTTGACTTATTTAAGTTTCTTCATAGCAAATATATAAATTCCTAACTTTATGGTGTTTGCAGTTTCAATATTGGTTAACATGACCTTAAATATATTTCTCAATAACATAAACATTTTCTTATATTGTTTTTACAAAAGAAATATTGGTTACTCTTATTTACTTTTTGATTTCTAAGATTGTCTAGAATTTGCTGTCATGGAGGTAGTATATGAACAATTTTTCTGTAACTATTATTATTTTTCTTTTTAAATTACATGTAGTGATTTACATGGGATACATATAGATAGTACAGAAAGAGATTCATTATAAGGGATTATCTCACACAGTTGAGGAGCCAGAGAAAACCCATGATCTGTTCTCTGTAAGCAGTAGGGTCAGAAAAGCTGGTGGTGTAGTTCCAGCCTCCAAGTCTGGGGGTCTGAGAACAGGGATAGGGTGTGGAAGGGTAGGAAAAAGTGAGGCCAACTGATAACTCTTTGATTTTCCATCCAGTCCAAAGTCCTGAGAATTAGGAACACAAATGTCAGAGGATAGAAGGTGGATGTCCTATTCGAAAGTGAATCTCTTCTAGAAACACCCTCATAGACACAGCTATGTAAGGATATGTTAGCCTATTCAAGTTGACATGTGAAATTACAGTAATTCCCCCTTGATTGCAGTTTTGCTTTCCAGGGTTTCAGTTACTCACCATGGTCAAGCAAAATCTGAAAATATCAAATAGAAAATTCCAGAAATCAGCAAGCTATAAGTTTTAAATTGCGTGCTGTTCTGAGTAACGTGATGAAATCTTGTGCCATCCCACTCTGTCCTGCCTGGGATGTAAATCATCCCTTCGTCTAGCATCTTTATGAGGTGTTGTGCTACCCAAAGATCAACTATCACAGAATCTCAGTGCCGTGTTCAAGTAACCCCTATTTTACTTAGTAATGGTCCCAAAATCCGAGACTGGTGATGCTGGCAATTCAGATATGCCAAAGAGAAGCTGTAAAGTGCTTTCTTTAGGGAAGAGGTGAAAGTTTTTCACTTAAAAAGAAAAAAAAATCTTATGCTGAGGGAACTAAGATCTATAGAAAGAATCTTCCTATCTACGAAACTATGGTTAAGGAAAATGAAATTTGTGTTGATTTTGCTGTTGAATCTCAAACTGCAAAAGTTACAGACACACTACATAAGTGCTTAGTTAAGATGGGAAGGACACTAAATTTCCAGATGAAAGACATAAACAGAATGTGTTCCAATTGATGCCAGTCAGATTCAGTATTATCTGTAGTTTCAAGTATCCAATGAGGGTGCTGAAACATATACTCTATGCATAATGGGGGACTACTGTAAGCATCACAAAAACAATAAAATTTTTTAAATAGGCAAAAGAATTAAATGTCTCTCCAAAGATATATGGATGACAGTTAAGCACATGAAAAGATAATGAACATTAGTAATTATGCAAATTGTTGCAAATTGCAGTTTGACACCACAATGAGATATTACTACATAGCTGTCAGAATGCTTAAAATTAAAAAACCTTCATAATAACAAGTGTTGAGAACATGGAGTGACTCTTGAAAACTGCTGGTGGGAAAATGAAACAGTACCTTTGCCGGGGAACATAGTTGGGGAGCTTTGCAAAACATTAAATATATGCTTACTGTGTGACACAACTGTTCTTCTTCTAGATGCTTTACTCAAGGAAAATGACTGCAGCTATCCATTCAAAAATTTTAAAATATATATTTAGAATAACTTTATACTACTAGCCAAAAACTAGAAATCAGGGAAAGCAACTGTGATATAAATGGAGTATAACTCAGTAATATAAAATCATAAAATATTGGTGCATGCAATAACCTGAAAGAATATCAAAATTATCATGCTGTTTGAAAGAAGGATTTTGACAGGATCAAAATCATAGTACATGGTTTCATGTATGTAAAATTTTAGAAAATATAAACTGATCTGTCTTGATAATAAAAAGATATTTTGTTACCTGAAGATGGCAGGTAGAATCAAGCAGGAAGGGGTAAATAGGATCAGACTGAAGGTTTGGGAATTGATATATTATCTCGAGGATAGTGATGATTTCATGAGTATATGCATTTCGTCAAAACTTATCAAATGATGCGCTTTAAGCATGTGAAGTTGACTTCTTGTCAATTATATCTAAATAATGTCATTTACAAAAAGAACGAAGAGTTTACAAAAGAAAGAGAGGGAGCATGAGACACTGTGTTCCACCATCCCATGCCTTGATTTAACCTGAGTTAAACTGAGCTTCTGGAGCTAGTCACCTCTTTTATTTGCAGGAAATACAGAAGGCAAAGGATCATGTTGAACGATACCATGAGCATATATCAGTGAAATTTAAAATGTTTTCAAATCTATGGGGTTAATGTATGGCTATGATGGGATTTGGTTCAGGGATGCGATTAACTTTTTATCTTAACCTGGATGGTGGTTATAGGATATATTGCCTCTGCAATTAATTAAGGTAAATATTTATTTTATATGGGTTGTGATTTTCATAGAAATGTTTTAAAAATACAATTTACTGTAGGAATGAATTTCTAAAAGATCTATTAAAACGGCCTTCGCCTCTATTATAATTTCCATCCCAGTAATCCCTTATCTACAGGTGCTGGTTCTCCAGAGATTAATTTTAAGAGTCTTTTCTCTCATACCAAGTTAGAAATGCAACTCCCAGATGAAAAATAACCATTTTGTTTGTTTTTGTATATTGCTTTCCACCTATAACTTTAAACTTTCAGTTACTATAGTCACTAAAATCTTTTTAACTGCTAAATCCAATGAGTGCTAATAAGTTTCACCCTACCAAAGTTACATGGGATGTGGTAGGCTAAAAAACGGCCTGAAAAGATATGCAGGATTAAGTCCCCAGAATCTGTACATATCACCTCATTGAGTAAAAGGGTCTTTTTAGATGTGATAAAGTTAAGGTGAGATGAGATTATTTTTGATTATCTGAGTGGATCCTAAATGCAATCACAAGTATCTTTATAAGAAAGAGACAGAAAGAAATCAAATACACACAGAGGTGGAACTGATAAAAAGACGGAACAGAGAGAGAGTTAAAGATGCTGACCTTGAAGATTGGAGTCACAAACCAAAGAATGCCAGCAGCCACCAGGTGCAGGAACAAGCAAGGGATGGATTGTCACTAGAGCCTTTATGAAAAGTGAAATCTTGTCTTGATTTCAGCCCAAGTTACTAATTTTGAACTTCTGGCTTTTAGAATTCTGAGAAAATACATTTGTTTTGTTTTAAGCTATCAATTGTAGTAATTTGTTCAGCATTCAAAATAAACACACACGTGGCATGCAGATTTCTCACTTTACTCGCTGCTCCACTATTGGATTGTTCTCTTTCTTTCATTTCCAGACATTCTTTCACATTTTCCTCCTGCTTTTCTGAGCATTCAACAGCTCTGTTTATTTATTTATTTGTTTTTATTAGACTTTAAGGTCTGGGGTACATGTGCAGAACATGCAGGTTTGTTACATAGGAATACACGTGCCATGGTGATTTGCTACATCCATCACCTCGTCATCTACATTATGTATTTCTCCTAATGCGATTCCCTCCAGCTCCCCACCGCAACAGGCCCTGGTATGTGATGTTTTCCACCCTGTGTCCATGTGTTTTCATTGTTCAACACCCACTTATGAGTGACAGCATATGGTGCTTGGTTTTCTGTTCTTCTGTCAGTGTGCTGAGAATGATGGTTTCCAGCTTTATCCATGTTCCTGCAAAGGACACAGACTCATCATTTTTTATGGCTGCATCATATTTCGTGGTGTATATGTGCCACATTTTCCTTGTCCAGTCTATCATTGATGGGCATTGGGTTGTTTCCAGGTCTTTGCTATTGTAAACAGTGCTGCAGTGAACATATGTGTGCATGTGTCTTTATAATAGAACGATTTATAATCCTTTGGATATATACCCAGTAATGGAATTGCTGGGTCAAATGGAATTTCTGTTTCTAGGTCCTTGAGGATTTGTCACTTTTGTCTTCCACAATGGTTGCACTAATTTACAATCCCATCAACAGTGTAAAAGTGTTCCTATTTCTCTACATCCTCTCCAGTATCTGTTGTCTCCAGATTTTTTAATGATTGCCATTCTAACTGGCATGAGGTATCTCAAGGTGATTTTGATTTGCATTTCTCTAATGACCAGTGATGATGAGCATTTTTTCATGTTTGTTGGCCTCATATATATCTTCTTTTGAAAAGTATCTGTTCACGTCTGTTTTAGTTTTTTGTAGATTCTGGATATTAGCCCTTTGTTAGATGGGCAGATTGCAAAAATTTTTTTCCCATTCTGGTGGTCGCTGGTTCACTCTAATGATTGTTTCATTTGCTGTACAGTAGCTCTGGAGTTTAATTAGATCCCATTTGTCTATTTTGGCTTTTGTTGCCAATGATTTTGGTGTTTTAGTCATGAAATCCTTGCCTATGCCTATGTCCTGAATGGCTTTGCCTAGGTTTTTTGTAAAAATTATTGCTAAATTACTACAAAATAAAACTTTTGATTTCATAACAATTGGCATTGATATATACTGGGCAGGAAGTCTTCATCAATCTCAAATCTAGAACTCTTTGTAGTTTTGCTTTTGACCCTTACAGGCAGTTCTGAGAATAGAACATTGATGGATAGAAAAAATGAAAAATATTCGAGAATATTCTGGGGTAATAGCAAGGCAGCAAGGATTCTTGAATCTGTATATCCACCTATGCAACAATTGCACTGGCAGAATTAGTCTGATATAAGCATTTGGGAGTTCTGGAGTCAATTCCAAGGATCACAACTTCCGGGGAAAATTTGCAAGGTAAATTTCAGTTATTGAAAGCCAATTTCGGCTGCCAGCAGTGTAGCAGCTCTCCCTCCCCTAGATTCCACAGCAGCTAACAGTGTATATGTTCCTGGAAAGCCTGAACGTAGCTTGTGAGAGCCAGAGTAGACTAAAAGGATCCTGTCCACCATAATTTGGGGATTTGTTCTCTAATTGTTGATTGCTTATTTTGGTCTTGGAGGCACAGATAAGTAAGTGAGAGCAATTGTTGCACCTCTTGCTCTGCAAGCCCCTGGCACTTTGATGAAGCAATTTCCAGGAAATTTAAAGGGCCAGAGCCCTTTTTTTCCTCCCCATCTACATTTTTCTTTTTTTTACCCATTTAGGAATCAGTCAGTAAAAACTTAGGATATTAGAAAGAAAACCAAATATATGGGGGAATTATAAAGTTATTATGTACAACAGTGAAAGTGACAGGCTTATAAAGTCCCTCAGAAGATCTAAAGTTTACATCTCTGACTAATTTCTGGCTCAGAGACAGCCTACAGCAAAAAGAAAAAAAAAACAAAACAACTCACAAAAATCAGCAAAGCTCTGAGTAGGGTCAGACTCTGATGGTAATAGTTATTAGGTTCAAAAGTTCTGCTTTTATCAATAAAAAAGTCACAAATGTACCAAGAAACAAGAAAGTATGATTTATTCAAAGGTTAAAAAATAATAATCCAAGAGAAACCATCTTGAGAAGGACCCGTTGGCAAACTAGCTAGTCGAAGACATTAAAACATTTACTTTAAATATGTTCAGACAACTAAAGAAAGATGTGGAGAAAGTCAAGAAAACAATGTATGAACAAAATTGAAACGTCAATAAAGAGATTTAAAACATAAAAGTAATTCTGAAACTGAAAAGTACAATTACTGTAATTAAAAATTTGCTGGAGGGATTCAAAGTTAGATTTTAGCAGTCAGAAGAAAGAATGAGTGAACTCAAAGATAGGAAAACTGAAATTATTGATTTTGTTGAACAGGAAGTAAAACCATCGAAGTAACATGAACAGAACCCAAGGGACTTGTAGGTTGCCAGCAAGAAGACTAAGATACATTTTGAAGTTCCAGAAGGAGAAGAGAGAGACAAAGGGGTAAAGAAATTTTTCAAAGAATAACAAGAATTTGTCAAATTTGATGTAAGACATGAATATAAACATTCAAGAAGCTCAATTAACTCCAAGTTAGATAAACTCAGACACCCATATTGACACATTATAATTAAACTATAAAAAGCCAAAGACAAAGAGAAAAACTTGAAAGCTGCAAGAAAGAAGTAAATCATCATGTAAAAAGGATTCTCAGAGAATGTCACCAGATTTTTCATCAAAAATGTTGGAGGCCAAAAGGCAGTGAGCCAATGTATTTAAAGTACTATTAAAAAAAATGAAAGACTTTCAACCAAGAATCCTACATCCAAGAAAACTGTCCTTCAAAAATGAGAGACACTGAAACATTCCCAGATATACAAAAACTGATGGGGCTTGTTACCACTAGACCTGCCCTGCAAGGTACTGTAAGAAATCCTGTGAGTTGACATGGAAGGAGAATAAATAATAACTTACAAAGGTATATAAAGAAGTAAATATTCCACTAAAGGTAAATACGTGGGTAATTATATAAGCTAGCATTATTTTACCATTGGTTTGTAATTTCACTTTTTGTGTTCTACATTATTTAAGAGACTAATACATTTTTAAAAACTATTTAAAAATGGTTTAAAAGTTGGTATTCTTGTAACTTTGCTTTGTAACTCCATATTTTGTTTTCCATACAATTTAAGAGAATAATGCATAAAAATTATTTATATTTTTAGAAACATATATACATGTAATTTTGTGACATCAAAAAATGAAAAGTGTAAGGATGAAGCTGCATAGGAAAAGAGATTTTGTATGTTATTGTAAGTTAAACTGGTAGAAACTCAAAGTGTTATAGCATTAGGTTGTTAAATGTAATCCCTATGGTAACCACAAAGAATTTAGTTATAGAATGTATATTGTGAACCAAAGGTAATGAGAAAAGAATGAAAAGCTTTCACTGCAAAAAAATAAACTAAGCAAAAAAGAAAACAGTAATGTCAGAAATGAGATATAAAAATAATATAATGCATAGAGAACATAAATAAAATAGCACGTCTCTCTTTTGTAATTACTTTAAATGTAAAGTTTTAAACTATCAAAAGAAAAAGATCCGATAAGCAGAATGGGTACAAAAACATACTCCAACTATATACTATCTACAAGAGACTCAATTCTATTTAGAGACACAAATATGTTAAAAATGAAAGACTGAAAAAAGTGATTTCATACAAATAGTAACTATGAAAAAAGTGATTTCATGCGAATAGTAACTAGAAGAGAGCAGAGGTAGCAATAATTGAGGTAGTCAAAAAAAAAAAAGACTAATACTATGTGATTCCAATTGTATGAAGTGCCTACAGTATTAAAATTCCCAGATACAGAAAGTAAAATGGTAGTTGCCAGGGTCTGGGGGCAAAGGGGTATAGATAGTCATTCTTTAATGGGTACAGAGTTTCAGTTTTTCAATGAAAGGATCTCTAAAGATGGATGATTTCAATGGTAGAAAAACAATATGAATATACTTGATGTCACTAAACTGTACATTAAAGAATGATTACATTTTACATGTTATATTTATTTTTTTACAATAAAAATGTTATTTGAATAAAAATAGTATTTCAGTCTAAGTTCATGCACAAAGACTGCTTTACAGGTGGTCATTATTAGGATTTCATTGTGTTTGACATAAGATCCACTCAAATATATCATGTTTTTCATTATGCTATTTTAAAGAATGAAGAATTTTATAATAGTAGAGAATATATTGACCTGTATTTAAGCCTTTTTGATATCATTTGAATGCTTCTAATTATCTCAACCTTGAACGCCACTGCCTTAGTTCAGGTTCTAATTTCTTTTTTGAATTATTGAAAAATCATCATAATATCTAGCTTCCAGCCTTCATTTTTTTATTATATCTCTTTCTACAATATCTACCCAATTATGTCGTTACCTTGTTGAAGTATTTCTTTCCTTTCCTACTTGCTTTGAGGTAAAGTAAAATATTTTACCTGCAGGCAAAGACAGCCTATGGAATCTAACTGATCTGACTCTCACTTTCTCTTCTCATTATCCTCCTTCTTGCAATTTATATTTAACACGTTGCTTTGATTATCTCAAAGACACCACGCATTTTTATGCCGTATATGACTTTAAGTTGCAGATCTTCCTGGAATTGCCCATTTTCCCCCTTCATCTTAGCAATTACTATTTCTCTTTCAAGAGTAGTTGAGCCGTATCATTTAACATCCAAACCAGGGCAGTTTGACAGTGAAAAAGAATACAATTAATCATTATGTCAGGACAAAAAGCATAATCCAGGATTTTCCCAGAGAAAAGAACTGTATGGCAACATTATTTATAGAAACACTTTCATGAAGTCTTTGTTTATCCCTACAATGATATATTTCTTTTTGTCCTGTTATGTTTATCTTCTTGTTCATATCCTTTAACAAATTATAATCTCATACAGAGTAAAAACTTAAATACACACTACTTATTTAGTGATTGACATAGACTTGAGTATATAATACACTTTTTAAGAAATTGAAGATCTCTAGAAAGTGCCTGGAATATACTACTTCTTTATAAACTTTGAGTTTATTTTCTTATTCTTTTGATTTTTGCTATGTCTGTTCTACTTACGTGCCTATATTCTAGTTTACCAGTTTTAAGCTCAGAGTCACTGATAAATTTGCAACAGGAAAAGCCTACCAGTTTCTGTGGAGCTATTTTCAAGAAGCATAATGATATCTTCAGTTTGAAGTAAAAATATCTGAACTGAAAAATATTTTTCAGAAGCCTGTAATGAAAACATTTCTAATTTCTCTCAAAGGAATTTGGAACTGCCCTTAATGGTGTAAAATGTAAGATCCTTGACTATAATCAGTGCATTTCTTTGCATTTGAACATGCTTCCTGGATCTAAAGTCTTTGGTGACCAAAGTAAAAAAGAAGAAAAGACTAAAATCAAAAATTTTCTTAATAAAATTGGAATTTTGAAGTTTAATATATAGCCCTTTTATTTTAGAAATTGTGGGCCCAGGAAAAATCAGAAAGCATGTTTACCACTAAAAAGAGAAAATATATGTTTCTTATCATTTGAGAACATAATTTTACGAGACAATTAAGAAGTGAATGATAATCTCTATTTTATTTCAAATCAGAAAACAGGGTTTCCGACATAAAGAATGCTTCACTTAACTAGATGTGATAGTTTATTTTGAACCCCTCCTTTAAGAGGATATAGAAGAAATGTGCTAAGAATTTTAACTCTGTATGTCAGCTTCTCAGATTTAACACATTTGTTTTTATCTTACAGAGTTACAATGCTTTGAATTAGATGTCATTTCCTATCAGAACAAAAAAGACAGAATTGGAAGATATTAAAAATCCATTGATTTCTTGTAACTGTAGGGATAAAGCAGTTAGACCTTTTTCACAAGTAAACTTCAAATTTATCAAATTCCCAAATCAATCTTTCTTTCCAAATGATGCAGTTAACATATGAGAAAAGGATTTGCCTTCAGTTGTAGCTGATCTGAAAATAACCCAGCAGTTTTAAACATTAATTTATTATGTTACCTGAATTTATATTTAGCCAATATATATATGTATGAGTATAGAAATACTGAATTATATACATAAGAACTAAAACTTTTACAGGGTGATTACATAAGTTAGATAAACCCTACCTATTAAAATAAAATTCCCCTAAAATGAAAAATAAAATTTCAAGTGAAATAATGTGGATTTATTCTTCTGCAAGGAAAATAATTTATGTGTAAGATCTAAGGAATCTTTTCTTTAATGTTCCAAATCTAAATAATACAAATCTTGATTTCAAGTGGATGTATTCATGATGGCAACAGTCATATAGAGATACAATATTATTTTTAAAACCACTAAATCTTAAAACCTATATGCAAATAAAAATAAGTAAAATAACAAAGTTATAATGCTCATTTTTATTTTTATGATAACCATAACTTTTCACTTTGGGCAAATCTAAGGTGTTTAGTGTAGAGAAGTGATATAGAACTACAGGACAGGAAACCTATCTATTCCTGTGTCTTACCTTTTCTAATGGTTTATCATTGAACTTCAGCTTCCTCGTCTGAAAAACAGACTACATGGATTGTAACATTTGTTCTACCTCAGGCATTTCCTCATTACACTACATTCTTGTTGTAATCAGCTTGGATGATATTCTACAAACAAGGTCCATGGCAGAAGAAAAGAACATGCTTTCTGATGTAGAGCAAAGTATCTTCCCTCAATTTGGGTCATGATGTTATTCAGTAGACATAACATTAGAAAAATTCCAGCCCTAACTTCACCTTGCAGAAAGAGGGCTTAGTAGAGAATGGGAGGGCAGCAGGTTTTGTTTTGCTTTGTTGTTTTGTTTTGTTTTGATCTAGCAGGGGTCATTAATTATTTATCCACAAGTTCTGGTTCATACACAAAAGTGATATTTCTGATTGATTATGCATAGGACTTAAACTCTGAAATGGCTTTGGGTTTTTTGATGTTATTTTATCACCTTTATTATTGTTACTGTTGTTTTATTTTATTATTGTTGTTTTTTATGAATATGTAGCGAATTGTGCAGACCTACTTACTTTCATTTGATCTCTACTAGAACCACATTTAGAAAAGAAGATAGTATTTCTATTTTCTGTGGCTATAGACTCAGTGAAAAATCACATTAGCAATGTAAACCTGCCCATATGAAGGAAGTGAGAGAGAGAAGTGGTTAAACTTTTTGTCTTAGAAATTTTTGTGGACCTCACAGTTACTCTTTTCTATCCATTACAAAAAGAAATTTTATCTACCATTGCTATTTTCAGAGAAGTTCCACCTGTTTCTATCTACCAGTATTATAAATAGGTAAGAATCTCTGATATAAGGAAAATATATCCACAACTATCTACATAAATGATATATATATATATATAAAAGTATAAATTATATATGAAAGTGTTCCTTTAAAATATTTTTATATTTTAAAGCATTTTCATGTTTTAAAGCACATGGCTGTAAATAATTCTTTTCCTTTTTTTTAGAATTGCAGAAGATATGCTTTAGGTAGATAAATTCTAAGGATCTTGCAACATCAACACGTTGTTTTTGCCTGATACCTCCTTCTCCTGATTTAATGTTTTTCTGGAATATAGGCTCAAGGATTCTTGAATCTCCTTTTTGATTGGAGCTGACAGAAGTTCTAGGCTGCATAGAAAAATTTACTCTGAAAAAAATAGTTTTAGTTTATAAAAATCACTAAAACATACTGAAAACTTAGCCTGAATATCACCTTGACCACAAACAGAGGGGAGTCTTAATAGATTTGACAGAGTGACTCATTACATTAATAGATATCAGTGATCAAAACTAGAGGGTTTCTTTTGCTTCAATATGTTATGATCATCCAGGTTAAATTTTGTGCAATATTATTATCAATAAATACTTTTAGAACACTAATTGTGTTATACAATCTAAATCAAATTAACTATACTCTTAGTATATGGGAGTACATCATATAGCTGTGATTAATTGATAGCCTCTTTCATTCCAAAAGTTTCAGAATAATGGTTCTTCGTCTAGAAATGAATGCATTAATTTTCATAGCATCTTTGCTGGTTTGAAAAGAAAATGTTAATACCATTATGTAAAAAAATTATCTATGCATATTCAGGGAAAACAAATCGAGAGAAGAAAAATAATCTTCCAAAGATCACACAAAAAGTCAATAGTAATAAGTGCTGTGTATTGAATGTGGTTTGTGTATCAGGCATTCACTTAAGATATTTACACAGAGTATTACACTCAATGGTTAAGGCAGCCCTCATGTTAGGTACCATTATGTCCACTATACAAGTGAGGAAACTATGAAATATGGAAATACTAAACTTTTGATTAAATTGTGAAACTTAGGTTGTACTGTAGGGAAGACTTCAGCTAATTGTTGCTAAAGTTTATCAAATGCTCTGCCTCCCTAAAAATGAGATTTATTAATATTTCACACTTTCTTTGACATTCCACTATAATATTATCTTTAATTTCTTGACTTTATAATGATGTTTTTCTTAGTCTTCCATCTATATGTCTCATAATTTCCACATATTTTCTACCAACTTCAAAGGCTTCAGATGATATCTTTTTACATGTTTCTGTGTTGTAAGAGTAGCAATTCTCCTACAAGATATAACAGCCTGGATTTCTACGTGAATTTGAAATCCAAGTTTGAATCAGAGATGGAAAATTGATGAATTACTAGGAATAGAAACTAAATATTAGCTAATAAATGGACATCTAACACTGAATGAAGCAGATAATGACTCTGTTTCCTGATGATCTTTCTCCAAATAAAACCTCTACTTCAAATATTTAAAAAGTCAGTACATTTTAATGTGTATAAGATTATAAATGTAAAAAGATAAAAGGAAGTCAAGGAGAAAGTGATATAAAATTGTTTTGATTATTCATCAAATGACCATACACTCTCTTATTAACATAACAAATATTTATGTAAGGCCTACGTCTACTGCACAGGTCACACTATGGCTATCAGTGGACTACCACTAAGCAGGGATTTGATTAAAGATGAATTATTCATGTTAGATTTTGCTTTAGTTGTTAAATAGAGGTAATAGGTTTGTGAAAACTCATTTTGTTATTAGGCTTCATCCCATAGATATGCTATGTATATAATCTTGCATTTATCAGATACTATGTTTAGCAATATATATTTATAAAAATGAATTATGCATTAAAGCCTGAGGCCAGTCTATCATTTTATAAATGACAGTGGAGAAGCATAAATTGTCAAGTAAATAATTTAGATTGAAAACCTGAGCATTTCTTTCTAAGATACTCAGAAAAGTTAGAGTAATTTGTATAAAGAAGTTGTCTTTTTCTTCCTTGACTTGCACTCATGCATGGAGGACGTTCCAACCCATGATGATCTCTCTCTTCATGCCAGATATTGTATGTTTAGAATGGTGAGGAAGATATGTGATACTCAGTGCCTGTCTTGAAATATCCTCTTCTATGGAAATAGGTTACATGGTTTCCCTCTGCTTAAAATGCTATTCTCTCACCCTGTTGTTCTGATCATAATCCATTAAACTCATATCTTCCACTGACCCAAATACATTTGTATATCTGATATAAAAGGTATTTTGTGTCAAGACTCTTCTCAATAAGAACATTTCTTAAATTATGACTCAAGTAGATCTTTGTTTATGAAGAAATTTGAAATAAAGCAGTTTAAGGACAGGAGAAGCAGAGACTGTGGACATACAGATGTCGCAGTGATCACAGCAGAAAAATTAAAAGTAAAGAGCCAAGTTTATTTAGAGGCAGATAGAGACAAAGATAAAATGGGCCCTGAGTGATCCATCATTGGAATAGAAAGAAATGGGAGTCCACTTTTGAAAGACCATCAACACACTACCACTTGAGAGCTTCCCTTGCATTTCAGTGAGTAATAAGGTGCTCTTTTGCCAAGCACTCTTTATTCTTTATTTTCTGTGAGTTTGATTGTTTTAGATTTCACATATAAGAGAGATCATGCAGCATATGTGTAGCTGCTGAGGCACTCTCTTCGTGTTAACTAATAAATCCCCATCACCTGCAGTAACTTGGATGTGTTTCTGATCCTTGTAACCTAAAAGTACCAAACTAATACCACAATTCATAGAAAAAATGACTTTCAGATTTTGAAGAAACTGTAGAGGCACATTATTATGCCAGTTCCATATTGAAGGGTTAAATTCCCTCTGTAACTTCTCATGAGTGTTCGTTCAATTACTTTGCCCATTCTGCAATGGCCACTCCCTGCCTCTCAAGGTGGCAATTGTACCGAAGTTCAAAAACTAAAATGTTCGCTGGGCATGCTGGCTCACGCCTATAATCCCAGCACTTTGGGAGGCCGAGGCAGGTGGATCATGAGGTCAGGAGATAGATACCATCCTGGCTAACACGGTGAAACCCCATCTTTACTAAAATACCAAAAAATTAGCCAAGCCTGGTGGCATGCACCTGTAGTCCCAGCTACTTGGGAGGCTGAGGCAGGAGAATCACTTGAACACAGCAGGTGGAGTTTGCAGTCAGCCAAGATTGCACCACTGCATTTCAGCCTGGGAGACAGAGCAAGACTCCGTCTCAAAACAAAAACAACAACAAACAAACAAAAAACTAATAAGTTATTTTCTGTAGTAAATCCATTTGTGTCTCCATGCACTTTTTACTCATTCCTGTAAATTCTTTTATAATGAGTAATAAAAACAAGACTGATTTATACTTTTTCAAAAATGTATCAATGTCTGTATGGTTCTTCTGTTCTCTGCGGTGTTCTGTTTTGCTTTTTTTCATTTCCATGGTAAAATGCCTTTGAGAACTTTTAACTTTATGATTCGTGACTATGATTGCATGAACATGTTGTTATTCTCTTTATATGTATAATTCTAAACTAAGCACAACTTGAATGTCTGAAAATTGAGTAGTATAATTCCATTACCACTTTAGACACTGTTTAATGGGTTTAAGATAAATTAAAGATGTCATTTTGGCAGCTTCAACTTACATTTATGTTCCTATGACCTTTAAACTGACCCCTGATAAATGTTATATCATTAGACTTGATATGTTTTTTTTACCTGTTAGATAAATTTTTACCCTAATATTAATTAGTTCCTTAATCAGATATGAGACATTTCTTTGTTGTATTGTTATAGTGCTCTCCTAACACGTATGTCCTCACATTTCCTATAGCTATAACTAGATTATAAAGACATTTGGGTCCAGAATAAGGTCTTACAATTCTTTTTCTCTCTCATGACTCCTAATATAGTGTTGTACATGTGGTATATGTTGAAAAAAGACTTATCAGTTTAAGTATCAATAATAAAATCAAATGCATTGTTTAATTTTCTAAGTTGGAGTATAGCTGGAAATTTTAGGTAAAATTCAGGTGAAGTTTTTCTTTCTCATTTCTTTCTCATTTAATCGATGAAAAGCCCACTCCTGGTGCATTTACACATGAGTTTGCAGGTTAAACAATAAGTTGTTAGAGGAAATGCAAAACATCCAGTTTCCATTTAACCTCTAATTGATGTTGAACTTCATCATAAATCAATTTCATGACTAGGCAAAATGACAGATTTCTGAACAGAACTACCTCTGCTGTGCCACAAGATACCTCTCTCTGCTCAACTTTGCCTCTTGCATCATTGCTCTTGCCATCTGACAGCTTTGGATTTAGGTAAATGCCAGAAATCTGTTTTTGTTTTTGCTTTTTACTTCCAAAACTTCCTGTTTGTGGACACCTCATTCATCCTGTGTTCAATTAGTACTTTTCTGATCATTAAGTGTGTCACTTGACATTCAAATGACTATTTCAAATGCTTGAAAACAGGGAAAATACAGACTTGATATAGCACATTATTTTCTGATTCAAATAAATAAAACTAGTGTTTTCATATCTCTGTTATAAATATTATTATTACATTCTACTCCAAATATTCTTGTTAAATTAGTCAACATCGGCTTATATAATAACCTTAACAGAAACATAAACTATACTCAACTGCATTAAGGCCTTGGCCAGTCCAAAACTTAGAATACTCTGTAATTTTACCTTTGTCCTTTGGAGACAGTCTTGGGATCTCCTTATAGAAATAGAGCATTGAATACTAGGATGAAAAGATACTTAGTATAATGTTACCTTATATATAAGTACCTTGTTTATAGAAGCACATAATACTTAGCATAAAATACTGTGTATGCCATTTAATTTCTTTTTTTCTTTTATTCTTTTTTTTTTTTTTGAGACAGTCTCATTCTGTTGCCCAGGCTGGAGTGCAGTGGCACAATCTCAGCTCACTGCAACCTCTACCACCTGGGTTCAAGCAATTTTCCTGCCTCAGCCTCCTGATTAGCTGGGATTGCAAGCACGTGCCACCACGCCTGGCTATTTTTTGTATTTTAAATAGAGATAGGGTTTCACCATGTTGGTCAGGCTGGTCTTTAATCCCTGACCTCATGATCTGCCTGCCTTGGTCTCCGAAAGTACTGAGATTACAGGCGTGAACCTATCAAATTAATGTAATGCTAACTTCTTAGGTAACATTATACTTTTAGAATATTTATTTTGTTTTGGTGAAAAACATATAACATGAGCTCTCCCCTCTTAATAAATTTTTAATTTGTACATTTAGTATTGCTAACTTTAAGCCCAATGCTTACAGTTAGAGCAGATCTCTAGAACTTTTTCATCTCACATGACAGAAACTCTCTGCTATTAAACAGCAACTTTCCATTTCCTCTGCTAACCAGTCACTGATAACCACCCTTCTATCTTCTGCTTCCATGAGTTCAACTACTTAAGATAATTTACATACGCATAATCAATGCAATATCTGTCCTCCTGTGACTAGCCAGTTTTACTTATTATGATGTCCTCAAGTTTCATTCATACTGTGGCATATGATAGGATTTCTTTCTTTTACATGGCTAGAAAATATTCTGTTGCAAATATGAATAGCATCTTTATTTATTCATCCATCCATCAGTGAACACTTAGGTTCATTCCATATCTTGTCTATTGTGAATAAAGCTGCAATGAACATGGGAGTGCAGATAGCTCTTTGATGTACTGAGTTCATTTTAGAGGGTTAAAAACCCAGAAGGTAAATTGCTGGATGCTAAAGATTCATCCTTACATGTTAGGATAGGATTATAAAAATTGTTTTTGGGGGGTGGGGCCAAGATGACCCACTAGAAACAGCCACGTTCAGAGGCTCCCATGGAAAAAAAACATAATAAGCATGTGAATCCTTCACCTCTGCAGTGATACCTGGATACCTGGATAATCAAGGTATTGAGGTTCTCATCAGAACTGATTAGGAGGCTGGCACGATCCACTGGGATAAGGGAAGAGCAGTGGGGTGCAGCGGCCCACCTGAGAGCCACATGGGGTTGGGGAGCTCCCATCCCCCAGCTAAGGGAGGCAGTGAGTGAGAGTGCTACCCATCCCGGGAAACCACACTTTTTCCACAGAACTGTGCAACTCACAGATCTGATGATCTCACTCACAAAACAATGCCACCAGGGCCTATCATCCCAACCCCAGAGACTTTCAGATTCTCAACAGCCTCTCAGCTGGAATCTGCTTAAACCTGAGGATCTCCTGGGAGGATGGGTGACCAGCACCACAGCTGCAGCTTCCTGCTGTCTTTGAACAGCTTAGGGGAGGGGCAGCAGCCTGTACTGGGATTCACAACTGCCTAATATGCTAATCTCCCTGGGCAGGGGGAGGGTGGCATCCATCTCTATAGCACAAGACCACACTGCTTTTCCCCTGGAGGAGTCATGGAGGCTGGAAGGCTTGGTCCCAATTCTTGTCTCTGAGAGCCCAAAACACCGGCTGGAGCAGGCTGTGGCCAGAGTGCCTCTTCAGGCCTGACCCTGACTTATCTTTCCTCACTGGGTGGGGCTTCCCTGCAGAAACTCCAGTAACTCCTTCCGGAGGCTCAGGGACAGTGGGTCTGAGCCACTTGGAGGAGGGGTGGCCACCATCTCTGTGGATCAGCAGACTTAGCCTTTCCTCCTGGTAGTTCTGAGGCATCTGGGCAACCCAGATGAGTGAGTTTCCCTCCAGCGAAGTACACCTCCTCCATCAAGGGACAGACAAAGTGCTTCATTAAACAGGTCCTTTTCCCGGTACCACTCAACTGGATGAGACCTTCCAACAGGGATTGTAAGACACCTTACATAGGAATGATCCTACTGGCATCATATTGGTGCCCCTTGAGGTGAGAGATCCCGAAAAAAGGAGCAGGCACCCATCTATCTGTTCTCCAACTTCCTTGAGTGACATCTCGTGCCATGGGAGAAAATCAGATAAATAGGGCCTTAAGTGAACAGACACTCTCAAAAGAAGACATTCATGTGGCCAAGAAACGTAGGAAAAAAAATCTAAACGTCACTGATCATTAGAGAAATGTAAATCAAAACCACAATGAGATATTATCTCATGCCAGTCAGAAAGGCAGTTATTAAAAAGTCAAGACTCAGTAGATGCTGGCAAGGCTGTGGAGAAACAGCAACACTTTTACACTGTTGGTGGGAATGTAAATTAGTTCAGTAATTGTGGAAGACAGTGTGGCAATTCCTCAAGGATCGAGAACCAGAAATACCATTTGACCCAGCAATCCCATTACTGGCTATACACCCAAAGGAATATAAATCATTCTGCTATAAAGACACATGCACACATACATTTATTGCAGCACTATTTACAACAGCAAAGTCATGGAACCAGCTCAAGTGCCCATCAATGGGCACTTGAATAAAGCAAATGTGGTACGTACACACCATGGAACACTATGCAGCTGGAAAAATGAATGAGATCATCTCCTTTGCAGGGACAGGGATGAAGCTGGAAGCCGTCATCCTCAGCAAAGTAACACAGGAACAAAAAACCAAACACCATATGTTCTCACTCATAAGTGGGAGTTGAACAATGAGAACACATGGACACAGGGAGGGGAGCAACACATACCAGTATCTGTTAGGGGGTTGAGGGTGAGGGGATAGAACTTAGAGGATGGATCACTTGGTTCAGCAAACCACCATGGCACATGTCTGCCTATGTAACAAACCTGCACATTCTGCACAGGTATCCCAGAACTTAAAGTAAAATTTTAAAAAATTGTTTAAGAGAAAATATCTTCTCTTTCAAACGTTCTTATAGAATGTTTTGAAAATTTATGTGAATAATAGCATAATCATCAGTTTTCTAAAAGCAAACAAAACCAAAATGACTCTCCAAAGTAAAATATTGTCATTTATAAGAAAGAACACCATTTGAGCAGAGAAATATTTAACAACAAGATATTCCCCTGAAAAGTGGTAAGTCTGGTTAATAATCATCAATACTGTCAAGAAGCATTCATCAAACATTTACTGAAGATAAAACTGTTTGTGGCATATACAATATTGCTACTTCTTTACTGAAAGAGCAATTTTTTTGGTTCTGGAAGAGGGAATTACCATCCGCTAAGTCTTTTCCATGGGAACAAGAACAGAAAATAGATATTCTTCCACAGAGCAAAAAAATACTGAAATTTATTGAAGATTTCTCTAACTACAGGGATTAGAGAAAGTCTTCTGAAAATAAGACTGCCAAAAATAAGAAGACCCATTAGTTATTCTCTATTTTCTTATACAAAATACATAAACTAAAAATTGTTTTGCATATTCTTGCATAGTAAATTTGAACCAATTGTCTCTTGTCTGGGGCTAAAAAGTTGAAGCCAGAAACATAGATTACATATTTCCAAATCTGCACAATTGTCTTAGAGTAGTTGAGAATAACTTTGTTTCAGATATTATGCAAAATATTTTACAATAACATTTATAATACTCCCCCAAGGTAGTGGTATCTTCCCCTGTAATGAAACACCAAAAAGTGAATTAGTATGTTTAAAGGCACAGAAGTAATAGGCAGCAGAACTTACATGGGAACTTGCATAACACATGTTGTAAATTGTGTGCACTTACCACTTTCCTACAATAAAAAGCTGTGAGTAATTAATTTGGAATTTGCAACATCAAAGCCAGAAACACTGTGACCAAAAGACTTTCAAATTTCACACAGGACATCTAACCGGAGCGTGTGAGTCTGAAAACAAGATGTTTTGCTATCCAGACTCTGGATATCATTACAATGATATCCAAGCGGATGCTAAATACCAGTCCACCAAATCCACTAAATTTTTTCATCAAATTCTTTCAACAGTGTATATTAGATTGATGCAAAAATAATTGTAGTTTTTGCCATTGAAAATAAAGGCAAAACTGCGATTAATTTCACACCAACTAATGGAACAAAAATCACTGTTAGCTATGTTATTACAAAGTAAAAATATTCAAAATAACACTAAGAATAAAAAAATAGAAATATATAGATGTGAAAATATTTATACCATATGTGATTAACTGAGAAGAAAGAAAATGGCATTGATGATACAAACCTTAATTTTGGGAAAAACATTTATATATATGCTTATTGTATTAATACAAAAGTCTTAGACATTCCCATACTAGAATGCTAACACTGATACCTCTGAAGAATGATGGGTGAGACAGATGTCTTTACTTATGGCTCATATTTCAAAAACGCAAACACCAATAAAATTACTTAAATAAATTTGTATTTTATAAAGCCCTCTTGGACAATTTGGTACACTTTCCGCAATGATGGCACAAAAAAAGAATCAATTTTTTTCACTTTGTATTTTTCACCTCTTGATGAGGAAGTCCTTAAAATTAAAAAGAATTTAAAATGAAAACAGGAATGGGAAAACTAAAACCACACTGAATTAATTAGATCACTTGACATCCCAGAAGACAGCTTTTAAAGGTCTTTTTGAAGATAACTTAAGATTTGGCAAGATTTAGAATCACAAATTTGGTAGTGGTGATTTTTGACAATTGTTAAATTTAGAGTCATATTTATATCGATCATTTTTATTCATAAAAGGAGACTATTATAATTCTGTCTTTCCTGTAACTCAGATTGCTTTGCATATACAATTTATGCAATTTAGTTTCTTGTTTATACTTTTTACAGCAGCTTATTTGAGAAGCTATGTAGATTAAGGAAAAATGGAAGATAATCATGTGCCATCTATACAAATTTAGTTCTTTTTTTATATACTTAATTGTTATAACTAAGAACAGAAGCTATTAAACTGTCATGTGTTTTTTACATTGAATTTAAAGAGTCAAGCACATTTAATAATAGAATTCATATATGGCTACACTCAGTGTAACATTCTCATTGTATGATTCATTTAAAATGTTGCAAGAGTGCATTCATATTACAGACATTTTCATTCAGTTGGAAGTTATGATGACTAATTTATTAGGTAATGACATTCAGATATTTTATAAAAACCTTTGTACACTTTTGCTTCTCAAAAGCTAGCTTTTAGTTACCTTATTTTAAAGTCTGGCTAAATTTAAGCATGCCACTAAAATGTGATATATGGAATTTGCAATAATAGTCATATGGTATCTTTATTCATAAGTATAGTAAATATATTTCCTTTTTAGATTTTTTTTGTTTACATAGTGTTCTCTTTCATATTTTTATTAAATGTTGTGACTTTTTGTTTCTTTGTTTGTTTGAGATGGAGTTTCGCTCTTGTTGCCCAGGCTGCAGTGTGATGGCGCTGTCTCAGCTTACCTCGACCTCTGCCTCCTGGGTTCAAGTGATTCTCCTGCCTCAGCCTGCTGTGTAGCTGGGATTACAGGCACACACCACCATGCCTGGCTAATTTTTGGTATTTTTAGTAGAGACTGGTTTCTCCATGTTGGTCAAGCTAGTCTTGAACTCCCGACCTCAGGTGATCCACCCACTTTGGCCTCTCAAAGTGTTGGGATTACAGGTGTGAGCCACTGCGCCTGGCCTTAATTTTATGTCTATTATGTGATAGGTAATAAAAACAAAGAAAGAGGAAAAAACATCCTCACATTATTTGAATCCTAAAAATTTCACTGAGATAGTAGGCCCTCAGATTTTGGGTGGTTTTATTGCCTACCCTTTACCCATAACTGTCTTCCCAATGTGTCTATCTTGAGTAAATTTCAACTTCCTTCTCAACTGGTCCATTGGTGTGATATAATCAATGACATGGACCAGCATTATATCCTGCTCAGGGAAAAGGCAAGTCCCTGCTAAATGCACATGACATAGAGCTGGAAAGGATACATTCCCCCTAAATAATACTGTGAATGTATATTACAGGCCTTGTCTTTTGAAAGCTAATTGTTCCATGTGCTTTTTATTCTCAAGTACATAGAAAATGTAAGCATTTGCGAGATCAATAGCCATATACTAGAGAATTTGTTGATTTTTCTTCAAGAATACCATAATTTGAATAACAGTTGCAATAAGAATAACAATTTGACTTTTATAACAATTCAGTACTTTTTTCCTTGATTCATTTATTCTTTGCCAAGGCCAGAAGATGAGTTAAAGGGGATGTAGTAAAAATCACCATCTCTGCATCCTCCAAATGCTGAATGGTAGGAGGTAGCATTACTGTTGGTCTGTTTTGCTCCAGGGATGCAGCATCACTTTTGATCTACTTCATAGATAAATGCACCTCTAGTGGTTTGCATTTGGTTTCTCCTACCATAATAGTCTTCATGTCATGGGTCAAAGAAATAATATGAGAATTCTGCCATTGCTGAGTCTGTTTATTCAAATTGTACATTCTGGAATTGAAGTAATAACCACAGGTTGGGGTTGTCCAACCACTACGTACACTGTGAAATAAAACTAAGCCACAGTTCCACTGATTATCTGATCTCCGTAAGCTCTTACCCTGTGGGACCACAGTGAAGGATTATGTCCCCAGATACTTGGGTCAATGTGTTTAGTTACTCTCCCTTGTTCTGAATTTTTCCCTTCTGAATGCATAGTCACCTGGGGAAGATTAGAGTATACATTTCCTTAAGGTGATTGAACTTGATTCAAGGGGCTCAGGGTCTTGAACTGGTTCAATTCTTAACTTCACAGAGGAGCTATGACTTTCTGTTTTGGTGGTTAAAGTCAGACTTCTGTTCTCTAGTCCTAGAGCTCTTCTGCTTATATAGACAAAGTAAGACTTCAGTAGGCTGTCTATTTTAGTTATAAAGATATGATGAACTAACTAATGCCAAAGAAACTTGAAAGTCAACCTGTTCTAATATCACTTTGGCTCCATTCTCCATTGTAATAAACACTCTCTTATAGTAACTACATCTACCTCTCTTACAATCTATCAGTGTCTTAGAAGATTGACACCATTTGGCCCCTACTTCCATGGGAATCCATTATTTCCATTGAACTTATGGATCTCAGTTTGATGCCATCAGTCTCCCTGTCATTCTGATCTATTCAGAAAAAAAAAGGAGGAGAAAAAGAAAGGGGGTTGGGTGGGGAGAAAGAAAGAAAGCTTTTCTGACATTTTGGAGCTCCTCTTTTAAATTTATTTCTTGCAGCTATGATTAAAAGAGTGTCTTCTGAAATCTACAGAATATGGAAGCAGGTCTTACATAATAAATACACTCTATTATTTCAATCTCCATAAGCTTTCAGATAGTTTCCTCTGTAGTACACCAAGAAAATTTTGGCATTTAATCTTTACTTAATTTAGGCCATTTTTGGGTCTATATTTCAGTCAACCAAAGAGCAAATTGTTAGGACCATGCCTATCTGTGTGTTCTAAAATGCTGTATCTAAAATCCCTGCTTAGTAAATCAATATAAACATATTTGATATAATCCTAATTCATATTCTTCTATTTGATCACTTGATTGTAAGATGTATTTCCATGTGATTCTCTAGGTTTCTGTCACTGTAAAGCAGAAAAATAAAATAATTATTTGGCTGGTTTTTCCATCACTTTGTGGATCACAGTTGGGCCTGCTAAGGAATGAGCCTGGTTATAGATGGAGAAGTAAGGAGAGATTGTGGTATAGGTCCCAATGAGAATCAGGCAGTGCCTTGCAAAAGAGGTATTAATATTTTTAGAAGAGATCATTACAGGTTTTCCAGGAAGGGAAGGCTAACCTCCTCAGGCAGGGTAAAAGAGCAGCTTCAACTAGCAAAGATGGTTTGGTGGACTTTATAGCAGTCTTACGGCCCCAGCTTTATAGGAATTTGCCACATTTGCAGTGCCTAGGTAACTCACAGGGAGTAAGTTAATTCCCCTGAAAAGTTGTATTAATATTCTTAGGTGTCATTAATTTTATTTTCCAGAGAGAGTTATTAACAAGGACTGCATTATTTTATTGACATGGCAAGTTACTCATCAAAAACGATCAGATTGAATGCAACTATTAGATGTTTCGCACACGTAATTGTACTCCAGATTTATGTATAGTATATATAATTCGATAGTGAGTAAAATTACTGAAAAGTATTTATTTTCTGTTCCTGAGCCTAGATAGTAAAATTATCACTACAGTTACTATGATAGAATGTAAGTATTCAAGGGATAGTAGTTTAGTTAATTTTTTAGGATAAAATAAAATAATCTGCATAAATATACAAATTTCAATTTTTAAATGTATTTATCTTAAAAAGATTGAAATATGAGATTCTAATTACATTGAAATTATGGGAGACAATCTCCTGTACAATCTCCCCTCTAAATAATTTCCAAAAAAGGGCATGTTTGTGTCTAAGGCAAAATTCTAGCCTTATCCTGATTATCTCACAAGTACAAAAAATAAATAGTAGGAAAGCATCATAGTAAACTCAAGAAAATATAATGCAAAAGAGTATTTAATAGAACATATTTAATTTCCAACTCTATACATTTAAATAAATTTTATTAAACAAATTCTATTCTTTAACCTTTGTTGTCACTCAGTGAAAAGTGCTTTCTTTTCAGACTGGTATTGATGTTAGTTAGGATCATGTCTTGTGAACAGTAGCCAAGGTACCATAAGGCTGTTGAGTAAGAGATTCAAAGTCTTGGGCCTTAGTTATATTTCAGGAAATTTTGGAATTTCCTGAAGTATTAAGGAGATTTTGTCTCTAGTAATGACTTTTAGAACTTTTGAAAAAATTTCAGTTACTGAAAAAGTAACTGTATAAGTATATAAACAGCATTAACCACATATGTACACATACATAATGTTATAAAAATAATATGATAGTGTTCTTTTGTTAGTAAGATTAACCAAGAGATTTCTTCAGTGGAAACTTTGTCAGTATTTTTCAAAATGGCCTTATGGAGAAAAAAACCTATTTTTATTATTTTCTAAAGGAGACTGTTTATTTCATTAAAAAAAAAAGCTTTATACATAGCATACAATTCACCCACTTAAAGCATACAATTTAGCGGCTTTTAGTATATATGCAGATTTCTGCAACCACCACCACAGTCACTTTTAGAACATTGTCATTATCCCAAAATAGATTTTCTTTTAGTAAGCGTCTGCTAGTGACAGAATCCCTGGCTTTGTTTGTCCAAAAACACAAGATATTTTTCCCCGTGTATGCAGTTGTAAGTTGACGATTTTCTTTCATTCTGGTTAACACTGATTGTAGTTGAGACATCTGCTGCTGTGTTGCTCCTTGAAAGGTAATGTGTCTTTTCTCTCTAATTTTAAGATCTTTTCTTGGTCTTTGTGTTCTGTAATTTTGTTACAATATGACTAGGTATGTGATAATTTTAAAAGAAGTCTACAAATTCTTAAGACAGCCCTTTCTTCGTGAAATAGAACCTAATTCTTCTCCCTGCAAGTGTGTGTTAGACATACTGACTTCATTCTAACAACAGAATTTGGCAGAATATTACTTCCAAAACCAGGCCAATGCTCTCTCTTGCTTTCTCCCTTGTATTATCACTCTGGGAAAGCCAGCTGTGAGGTCATGAGCACGCTCAAGCAGGCCCTGTGGAGGGGTCCATGTGGCAAGACACAGAGGCCTCCAATAGACAGCCATGTGTATGAGCCATCTTGGAAGCAGAACTTCCACTCCCCGTCCAGCCTTCAGATGACTACAAACTCACTAGTGACCATAAGCTAGACCTACTAAGCTAAGCCACTAATGATTCCTGACCCACAGCAACTGTAAGATATTAATAAGTATTTGTTATTTTAAGCCTCTGAGTAATGGGTTATTTGTATATAGAAATTGATTAATACAAGGCGTAAAAGTGTTTAAATAAATTTGCTTATTGAGCTAAAATAAACATACAAAGAGTATGTAAAATAAATGTGATACGGCTTGAAATATGTTCTCTCCAAATCTCATGCGGAAATGTAATCCCCAATGTTGGAGGTAAGGCCTAGTGGGAGGTGTTTGGGTCATGAGGGTAGATCCCTCATGAATGTCTTGGTACCATCCCCTTGGTGATAAGTGATAACTCACTCTTTTAGTTCATGTGAGAGCTGGCTGTTTAAAAGAGCCTGGCACCTCCTTCTCATTCTCTCTTGCTCCCTCTTTCTCCATGTAATATACCTGTTTCACCCTTATGGGAAACCATTTAGTAAAATTTACTCATGGTAGAAACCATGAATAAAAGCTTCCTGAGACCTAACCAGAAGCCAAACATATGCTGGTGTTATGCTTGTACAGCCTGAAGAAACTTAAGCCAAATAAACCTCTTTTCTTCATAAATTACCCAGTCTTAACTATTATTTTATAGCAACACAAAATGGACTTATATAATATGTATACAGTTCAATAAATATTCATAAAGTAAAATCTAATTAATCATCTTTGACATCTTGAATTTGTGGACTGATTTTCAAAAGTTTTGGAAGGTTCTCAGACATGGTCTTTTAATATTGTCTCTTCTCCATTTTTACCCTCTCTTTTTCTTTTCTCCTAGAACTTCAATCACAGGCTATGTTGAATCTTATTCTGTGCTCCATATCCCTCAGCCTTTTGCTTTATATTATTGATCTGTTTATCACACTAGGCTGCATCTTGAAAAACTTCTTCAGATCTAGGTTCCTATTCACTAATTGTCTCTTCAGCTTTGTCTAATTCACATATACAAGGTTTTTCATTGCAATAATATAGTAGTCACTCCTTACCCATGAGGGTTATGTTCCAAGAACCCCAATGGATGCCAGGAACTGTGAATAGTACTGATCTCTGCATATACAATGTTTTCTCCTATATATACATAACTCCTATATATATGATAAAGTTTAATTTATAAACTCAGCAAAGTAATAGATTAACAACTATGCCTATCATAAAATGAAATCATTATTTACATGTACCATAATACAAGTTCTTTGAATGTGGTCTCTCTCTCTCTCTCAAAATATCTTATTGTGTGTAATATTTTCAGACTGCAGTTGACTGCAGGTAACTGAAGCCACAGAAAGTAAAACTGTGGATAAGGGGAGATGCTGCATTTTATGTTTCCAGAACATCAGTTGGTTCTTTTACAAATCTGCTCCTATTTCCACATCTTAGTTCTTAAAGTTCTTAAATCATTTTAAAACATTTAAATTTAATGCTTGATAATTCTGATATCTGAAGTCTTTTCAAATCTGATTCTACCATGTTATGTTTATATCCTTTGCTCTTTATGTTTTATTTCTTCCTGTCTAAAAAGTTTCTCTGTATGTTTTTAAATTTTTAATTTTATAATTTGAAGCTCTTGGCTCATAATTTATTGCCCTCTTCTTTTGTTGCTCATTTCCCACAGTCCCATCCTCCTAGATGGGGTCAGGATCCTAGTTGCACTGATAAAAGGGGTAGGTGCTATGCTCATTGTATTCATTGGTGGTGAGGAAGCACAGCATAGACTGGCACAGGTCATGTTTGGAAATAACCTTCCAGGGTTCATGAATCCTGGGTCACTGAGTAGGTCCTAGGCTCCTCATTTTTCTTAAAACTCTTATCAGTGAGAATTATTTGAAAACTGAGATGAGTAAGTTTGTCCAAGTAGTCCTTCCATTGCCACAGACAATCATTCTGCCTCCAGCAGCAATTTCAGGAAATGCAAAGAGCATTTTCATCCTTTATTCCTAGGAAAGGAAGCCCAGCTCCAGTCCTGCCGACTGTGCAGAGGGAGCCTGGCTCTAGTCTTGTCAATTCTCAGCATGTTTGTTTCCTGACCATTAGGGGAGTCAGAGTCCTGGCCTTGTCTCACTGCTCAATGCTCAATGCAGCTCTGACTGGTGCAGTAGGGAGAGGGGCTCCCTCGGGCTTGGCAGAGTGAGGAAAAGCAGTGACAGGGCCTTCAAATCTGAAGTGGCCTCAAATGGGGGCTTGCCAAGGCCCAGTATTTCTTCTTTTTCTTATACTGTGAAGGAGTCCACACAGAACCGGATGGGAGCCTCTTCAGCTGTCTTTCAGACTACTGCAAAGCCTAGACCTAGGGAAAGTCTTAAAAGAACTCTCATACCCTGTCTCTGTCACCCATGGGTTTTGAGATGACCACCACTGACCATGGTCTGGATCAGGACTTGGACCCAGGTCAGCCCTGTGCCTTCCCCATCCCTCCAGCTTCAACATGCCCAACCCTAAACAGGGATAATTTATATTAAGCACCACCTCTGGAGCCACCCTGTCTTGGAGCCCAAACCCACAGTACTACTTGACCTAGGAAATATTTCACAGATTTCTGCCACACAGTGGGGTTTACTTGTCTTTATTTCTAGAGATTAAAAAATGTTCAAATACATACCTATGTACAGACACAGGCACACTCAGAGAGTTGTTCCTGGCTCTTCCCCTTCCCCCTCACCAAGAATGGTAGAGACCACTCAGGAGAAAAGAAGCTGACCTCACCCATGGAAGTTTCAGACATTAGGGAGCAAGGAGTCACTGCTCAGAAACCAAACTGAAGGTGACGGCAAGCCAGCCACATCTCTCTTAGATCCCAGTCAGGCTTCTAGAGGGCGAGGTTAGCCAAATCTATCTCCTCGATGACAGGCTGTGCCTTGGCAGCCTACAGCCTCTCCTTCACCTTCTCCTCCACTGCAACTGGTTTGGCCTGGAAACCCTCCTCCTTTTCAGGTCTTCATCCTCTGGGACATGCTTCACTGAGCTGCTGGGTCTTTGGCTCCCCATTTTCCTTGTCCCTGTGCCTGGTTTTTTCATTGGGCCTTCAGCTATTCTTTTGCCACAGAGCATCTTCCTAGAAAGTCCAGATCCACAGCCACCTTTCAGCCACCTTCCCACCACCTTCCCGCCACCTTCCTTCCAATATCTTCCTTCCGCCATCACCATCTTGCCCACAGACCCCTCATTTTCTCTCATCTTGCATTACTCGTTCCCAAGGAGACAATCAAAGAGAGTAGACAAAGGCCTATTATTATTTTATTATTATTATTATTATACTTTAAGTTCTGGGGTACATGTGCAGAATGTGCAGGTTTGTTGCATAGATATACACATGCCATGGTGGTTTGCTGTATCCATCCCCCTGTCATTTACATTAGGTATTTCTCCTAAAGTTAGCCCTCCCCAATCCCCCCACCCACTGCTTTTCCTTCCCTAATCCCCCCACCCCGGACAGCCCCAGTGTGTGATGTTCCCCTCCCTGTGTCCCTGTGTTCTCATGTTCAACACTCCCTTTTCAGTGAGAACATGCAGTGTTTGGTTTTCTGTTCTTGTGTCAGTTTGCTCACAATAATGGTTTCCAGCTTTATCCATGTCCCTGCAAAGAACATGAACTCATCATTTTTGATCGCTGCATAGTGTTCCATGGTGTATATGTGCCACATTTTCTTTATGCAGTCTATCATTGATGGGCATTTGGGTTGGTTCCGAGTCTTTGCTATTGTGAACAGTGCTGCAATAAACATATGTGTGCATGTGTCTTTATAGTTGAATGTTTTATAATCCTTTGGGTATATACCCAGTAATGGGATTGCTGGGTCAAATGCTATTTCTATTTCTAGATCCTTGAGGAATCACCACACTGTCTTCCACAATAGTTGAACTAACTTACACTCCCACCAGCAGTGTAAAAGTGTTCCTATTTCTTCACATCCTCTCTAGCATCTGTTGTTTCCTGATTTTTTTTTTGATATGGAATGCTTCACAAATTCGCGTATCATCCTTGAGCAGGGGCCATGCTAATCTTTTCTGTATTGTTCCAATTTTAGTATATGTGCTGCCAAAGTGAGCACCTCTCCTGATTTTTTAATGATTCTAACTGGCATGAGGTGGTATCTCAATGTGGTTTTGATTTGCATTTCTCTGAAGACCAGTGATGCTGAGCTTTTCTTCATATCTTTGTTGGCTGCATAAATGTCTTCTTTTGAAAAGTGTCTGTTCATCCTTTGCCCACTTTTTGATGGGGTTGTTTTTTTCTTGTAAATTTGTTTAAGTTCTTTGTAGATTCTGGTTATTAGCCCTTTGTCAGATGGGTAGATTGCAAAGCATTTCTTCCATCCTGTTGGTTGCCCATTCACTCTAATGATGTTTCTTCTGCTGTGCAGAAGCTCTTAAGTTTAATTAGATCCCATTTGTCTATTTTGGCATTCGTTGCCATTGCTTTTGGTGTTTTAGTCATGACGTCCTTGCCTATGCCTATGTTTCTATGAAAATGTTAACATTGAACTATAATAATTAGATGTTAAATTTTGTTTATTGGTCACATCGTCATAAAAGAATTTGAACGAATATTCAAGCTTTTTCTTGTAAAGTTGAGAAACTTAAATTTTCCAAGGTAATTATATGCATTATTAGTATTTATTGACAAATCTCTTTTTAGCATATATTATACAACACAGACCTATGAACAGCCTTCTAAAGTGTTTTCAAATTTGGCTTCCACTAATAAAAATTTCTTATCATCACTTTGTTATTTTTCTTCCAAGGATCTTAGAAAGCTGCACATATTCATATGAGCCCTTTGTTACACTTTAATTTCTCTGTATTGGTCAAGTTTGTTTGTTTTCACATATAATCAAGGATACAGAGACTAGGCTGTATGGTTAAGGTCAAATAGCAATATATAGTAGAGCTTAGAACAGCATAACTTCACAATTTTCAGAAATTATAACATCTATTTTGTCAATACAATTCTCATTTTTTCAGATGTGCACAATAAAGGTAAAATTTTGCATTTTAGAGTATAAATTGTCATTTTCAAGAATATATATTAATATATATGTCAATGTTACATCTAAAATTTTATAGTAACTCGTCTTTTACTGTATACTAATGTTTTTGCAATCTTTATTTCCTAGAATTATGTCATAGCTAATAAAATGACTTGAGGCAGAATTCATAGTATAAAGCCATTTGCCCTGTCACAAATGGCAATGAATTCCTTATACTCAATTCAGAAAGTAGACTAATGAAGGTAAAATCGTTACAAGAGGAACCATTAAGTTAAAGCATTAGAATAATCTCACCTACTTCTGGATTTTTGAAGATACAGGATTCAAGTCCACATGTGTAAGAGGACATTTTGCTTTTCAGGCCACAAATATGGAGTAGTGCATAAGACAACTGCCTCACTGGGTTAGATCAGGATTTAGCTTTTCTAATAATATCTCTAATAGAATGTAGGGTAGAAAAGTTGCCATTTAGAATGATGATTCAAAATATCAAAAGCAGAAATGATTATTTAAAACTCTCAGTCTGTTGGAATTTTGAGTCAGAACGGGTCTTGTGAATGTAAGTTCCGTATGGTATGTTTACTACCTACTGTGAAAAATAAGTGGTTACTCTATAGAGTTACAAAACCACTATTTTCAATTCCAGGAGGTCCCCTCTAATAGTATGGGCTTAATAAAAAAAATAGACATTTACTCTATCCTTTCATTCATTTGTCATATTTCAGAGCTAAAATTGCATTTGGAGATAGTCAAATTAATCCTCTTGTTTTTCAGAGAAAACTTAGTCCCATAAAAGGCAGTGACTTTTTCCGAGTATCAGAGAATAGTGATAGATTTGTCCTCTATTAAAATATTCTTATAACTCATAGCCCTGCTTTTCATGTTTCATTTTGCTTCTGAAGGATTTCCTTGATGTACAATTTGTTCAATAACAAATATGTGCTAAAAATGTATAGTTGCTTTTATATTTCTTTAGTTTAGTTTAAATTTTCATCAGGAAGGAACAACAAAGAATAAACTTAAAACTAACAATTACAAGGCCGGGCCCAGTGGCTCATGTTTGTAATCCCAGCATTTTGGGAGGTCAAGACAGGCAGATCACCTGAGGTCAGGAGTTCAAGACCAGCCTGACCAACATGGAGAAACTCCATCTCTACTAAAATGACATAGTTAGAAGGGTATGGTGACACATGCCTGTAATCCCAACTACTCAGGAGGCTGAGGCAGGAGTATCACTTGAACCCAGGAGGTGGAGGTTGTGGTGAGCCGAGATTGTGCCATTACACTACAGCCTGGGAAACAAGAGTGAAACTCCATCTCAAAAAAAAAAAAAAAAAGCAAAACAAACAAAAAACAGCAACTAACAAATACATAAATTATACATGTATAATACACATAATTGGATAGTATGCACATGTAGTTTGTAAAGATAGTATGCATATGTAGTTTGTAAATTATATATATATAAAGAGATGATAAATTCTATGTAAGTACTGCTATAGGGTAAAGATGATGTATAATTTATAAGGTTGGTGCAAAAGTAAAAATATATGGAGGAGTTGAGACAATTAGAAATACGGGTATTTATGCCACAATGCAAGGTGATAGGGGTGAGGCATTTAGCTCCTTGGTGCATTAGCAAGGAAGCCAATATGGCTGGAGTGAATAAACTAATGGAAATAGTGGGAAAGGAATCCAGAGAAATTATGAAAATTTTCATCAAATAGGGTCAAACAGACCATTGTAAAAACTTTGGCCATTACCTGTAGGAAATGGAAAAACCACTGCTTGGATTTGAACACAGTAGTTACATGACCTACCTGACTTATATTTTCAAAGTTTTACTCTGGCCACACCATGGAGAACAGACTGTAGTGTAGAAAGTAAAATCAGAAGCAGAAAGATCTTTTAGGAGCTTACTGCAGTAGTACAGGACAGACATAATGGTGGCAAGGATTATAGACATTTTTTTAATGTTTTTAATGTTAAGAACAGATAAGAGCAATAACAGTGCATACAGTCATTCAGATGATACTTAAATCCTTGTCAGTATAGCTCAATGGTCATAATGATTAAGATTTAGATTCTAAGATCAGACATTCTTGGGTTTACTGTCTCAATGATTGTGCGACCTTGAACAAGATAACTGACTTCTATGTATCTTGGTTTTCACATTCCTGAAATTGGGATGCTACAATATAATAATTTTGTGAATCTGCCTTTTTAAATTCTTGTCTGTCCTTCAGGTTCTAGTTCTGTATTTCTAAAATTCTTTTTTTTTTTTATTTTTGAAAGAAAGAAAAAGAGAGGAAAGAAAGTGAGAGTGAAAGAAAGAAAAAAAAAGAATGTAAGAGAGAAAGAAAGAAGAAGAGAAAGACGGAGAGAGAACGGGATTCTTGTTCTATTGCCCAGGCTAGAATGCAGTCTAAAAATGGGTATTAAAAACCTCTTTTATGCCAATAATTGTGCTTAACAATGGAGACATTGTTAAATTCTTATTGACTTCTCAAACTGTTTATACTATAAAAGTTGAAGATCTACATGTGCAAATTTGAAAAGCACATACTATGAAAAATAGAAGAACAAATAGACCTAATATCCTAATAGAAAAGAAACATGAAATAGAAAAAAAAAAAAGTTGTTTGGACTAAAAGCGAGAAAGCCATATGATTTTTTAAAAATCATTTTACATTTGGTAAGGCAGAATCTGCAGATATAGATTGGTAATAAGAGTATTATTTGGCCAGGGAAGTTAAAGGAGAATGACAGGAAAGCTTGAAATCACCTTTTTTTTTTTTTGCTATGATATAGAAAGAGAAAATAATACTTTGTGAAAGAGAAATTGAAGTGATCAAATAAATAAATAAATAAAGATACGTTACTGAGAATAAGAAAGAGCTGTTTTGAAAGAGTCAATAAGTAAATGTATTGAGTGACTTGGAATCATTAGTAAATGTGAGAAAGAAAAGGCCTTGCATTCAATGATTTTCCAGACAATACTTTTTATAAAACAGAAGTGTGGGAAAAAAGAAATTTGACTATAAGAAAATAAATGTTAGGGGAGAAGGCTTACATGTGATCTAGGAGGGGTGTTGGTTTAAAGTATAGACTATAAACAGCAAATGGTGATTCTAATTTGAATTTTCATAGTGCTTTTGCAAAACACTGTCTTGCTAACTCTATATTTTTTCAAAATCCCAAAAACAAAGCAAGAAATAAGAACTAAATCGAGCTATGTGGATCCTCCCAGTTCAGAATGTTTGTCACTAGACCACTCTGTTGGTTTTAAAAGGGGACAATACCTTACCATAAGGCATTTCTGTCATTACTTTAATAATAAGACAGAGATAAATATTTTCAGTGGGAAAAACATGTCTTAGTCTACATATTTTTCAGTCTGGATTGTGATTATTATGACTACATCTGACAAAACACTAACAAAACCAAACAATACTAAACGGGGAGCTTTTGGGCTCTCTTAAGAACGTGTAGTCCTTAATATCAGATTTATAAGTTCATAATGTCAATTTATATTTATAATATCAATTTATAAGTTCAGAGGGTTCCCAGGAAGAAGTAAATGAAGAAAAGTGCAAACTGCGAGGACAAATCAACTGCCACCCTTTTTCTGAGTGGGGTTGTGGTAGTTGGAGTGTGTTCTCCAGAGAACAATACCTCTTCATACAACACATTACTTCAATTACAGGTATAGAAACTGTGTGTGCGATGTTTAAGTGGGTAACCCTTTCATGAGGTTTCTAATCCTGACGTTAGAGTGTCAACACCCTAACGTCATGATTAAAAGAACTATAGGAGCAAGTTCAAACAAATTCAAAAGCTAGCAGAAGGCAAGAAATAACTAA